>PVIR01011299.1:0-47578 GCA_004026965.1 Petromus typicus
ACAATACTGGGTGTGGAGACCCACACCCAGCAGCAACCAGTACCACATACCACAGTGCCGGGCGTGGTGGCTCACGCCTGTAATCCCAGCACTCGGGAGGCAGAGGCAGGAGGATTGTGATGTGAGTTTGAGGCTGAGCTCAGGGCCAGCCTGAACCACAAAGCGAGACCCTGTCTCCAAAAACCTAAAAAAAAAAATCAGTAAGAATAAAAATGGGGAAAGAGGAATTAAAGGAGGTTGGAGTAAGAAGAGGGAGAAAGGGGCTGAAAAAAACAAGTCTCACTGCACACATGTACCCACTCTCCAAAATGACTAAACTGCACATACTTACTGCCCACGTGCACTGATAAAAAGAGGAAAAATTAATTGTACAATAAAGTGTTATTATCTTACTATGTACATATTCCTTACAGTAGACAACAATCTGGCACTCTTGTCATTTTTTGAGACATTAAATGATACAAATATAAGCTCAGGAAAATAATGACTGACCACAAAATTCACTTCTGAATCTGCAACTCACGTAGTAACCTACAGTATGCTCAGGTTATTTATCTATGAGATAAAAGTAGTAATAGGCTGCACCAATTTCAATGGTGAAATGTCAAATCAGAGTGTAGGAAAATATAATCGTTTATTAATTATTCAATATATTTTAGCTTTAATATAAAGATTTTCATCTTTGAAATTAAAAGTTATCATGCACTGAAATCATAATATCCAAATCACTCATACTAGTTGTCTTTCTCTTCTAATTTTAGACTTACATGCTCGTGTACCTTTTCTCAAGTAGGCAAGGAGGAGAGGTTGACTTCTGCATGATTTTCAGGCCCTCCTTATTACTGTAATATTCGTTAAATTTCTGGCTACTCCAGAAGGAAGAGGGATTGGTAGGAACTCTGAACTTGCTGAGAAAATCACTGAACTTCCATTGAGTAGTTGTGGTTGTAAGTAAACATGAAAGTATTGGTCGTCATCTCCCAAGACACACTTGGAGCTCCTTCGGAGAGCGCTCTCTCTATAAGGGCCTCATCCTGCTGTTCTCATTGGCAGCAGCAGGTGTCTGGCTGCTGTGCAGTCTCCACCTGAGCCCTGCAGCTAGGCACCTGTCTGTTGAGACATATGGACTCACTAGTAGGAACCCTTTTCAAATGACCCATGGTTGGCCCTGCTACCCAGTTACAGAGGAGACAAAGTTCATTCTCAATACAACTCCTCCAGTTTTAGGTATTAGGCTTCTGAGTCATAGGGTATCAATTTCCCTGCTCCCTACATGGCATAGAGTCCAAAACAAGTTTTCCAAGAAAATATTTGATGATCTTTTCACTTCAGATGCTTCGAGTGTAAAGAAAATATGCTCTTGCATTATTTTACATAATTCTGAATAAATATTCACTGATAAGATTTATTAACTGTTGTCTATTATAGTTTTAAAGAATTTTCTAAAATGAAGATGCCAAGGACAATACAAATAGAAAAAGGAAAACATAAAAGAGGTTTAGAGAATCCTGGAAGATTTGTATTATTAGTTGAAGTGAAACTTCAGTAAATTCATATTATTTTTATATTACAAAACTAACCCTAAAGTGAGGCTTGGTGGTGCATACCTATAATACTAGAACTCTAGAAGCCTGAAGCAAGAAGATTATAAATTAGATCCTAGCGAGGGCAATTTGCCACCTTTAGAAAGTCTTGTTTCAAAAGCTATAAAAATAATTAAAGTTTTGGGTTTATAGTTCTCTGTGAGAAAACCCAGGGTTCATTTTGTAGTAAAATCAACCAATTAATCCATTAAACCTACACCTCATACATTATACTAGTAACTTGGATCAAAGCATGTTACAAAGTCCTTAACTTTTGTCACCTATTCCAGATAATTCTTTATAAACCAGTAATATTTAAAATATAAATTAAATTATTGTTGAAAGTTGCAGGTATCAATCTGGTGGAGAGTGCTTCTGAAATTTTTCCATGTAAATTTGGATATATTCCATGATGAACAGGAACAGTGATTGTGATTTCCAACAAGCATAAACTCGACTGTCATAGAAAATGCACATAATGGTCTTGCAAGTTAGGAAATTGTTAGCCACAAGGAACATACAACTAAAACTGGCTTAAACTCTGAAGAGGTGTATCACACTAATTACGAGAAAGTAAAATATATTATCACTTTTGGTTTTAGTTGACAAAAGAGTTTTACTGAGAAATTAAAATATGGTTGTTTCTCTCTAAGACATCTTTAATTTTCAGCCTCCTAGAAAGCATTCACCCTTCATTTTATAAATCTGGTTCTAACAGTTCAAGGCATAATTCTAAGACAAAATAGGAGTCAATGGGCTATCACTTCTTTTTAAAAAAAATTTAATCTTTATTGGTACATTATATATATGCATCATGATTGCACTCCATAATGGGGATTTGTACCAGTATAAGACACAACTTAATTCTCATTTTTTCCCAATCACTTCTTACAGCCCATTGACACTAAGGGAAACAAATTTTCCTTTGAAGTAAGTCTCTGGGAAAGACTTTGAATCTAAAGAGGAAGTGAAACTGGAAGTCTTTCACACACGTGGAAATGGGATGGTGGCTGAGGTACAGCTTGCTCTGGATGCTAACGCTCAGTCTTTCCCTCAAGTCCTTCTGAATCTGCAGTTCATGTAGTAACCTTTTTTGAAAAATTCTTTTCTGAAAAATCTTACAATTAAAATGCTCATTGAAACAATTGTTCTTGTTTCTGTATCTCTTCCCCTCAGAGCTTTCTTTTCTTTCAAAATAATTTTCTTGGGAAAATCTTTACGTAAATTATGACAGAAAATGTAGTACAGACTTCATAACTGTTCTAAATTCTGAGACTTCATCTTCTTCCCATTTCCCTGTGGACCTGCAACGGCCACTAATCTCTAACTTCAGTTCTTTATCTGTTTAACAAAAGCAGAAATAAACTTCACTCTATCTTTTGCTGTGCTAACATCTGGTTGTTAAGAACCTGAGAAAGGAAAGAAATACAATTTCTCAGGAAAAAATTAGGATGCAAATTTAGGAAATCCATAAAGTAAAAGACTTGTAACTCTTCATCCCACGCTTCCACTGAGGATGTTGTGCCTCCACATAAATTCAGCAGTTTGTCGTGCTGCCTTCCCTGAGAGCAGATAGAAGAGATCTTGTCATGAAAGCATCCTTGAATTCTCATTTTTATCTGGATTTCTGTAAAAGCATTTTTTCTATTTCTTCTGTAGTTTAGAGTATAATTTATGAGGCACATATGTTATTTACCTGGAATTCACACTAAAATTTGTACAGTCTCAAAATTTTCTTCTTTGGTTTTAGATAAAATGAGTGAAATCAACTTGGCTTTTACATGGATGTTTAGAATAGAAAGCTTTGTCCACTGCATGTGAAATCTCCAGAATTTATTTTTTTATGACAGACTTCACAGCCTGTACTGTTAGATCACTAGGTAACAATAGGCGTAGGACCATTGTATTTGAGAAAACTAGGATTAAAAACTTAGTGTCTTCCTTCCCCTCTTCAGTCACTTTGCAAGCCTCGAAAGCACTGAAGAAACAAAGAGAAAAATTCATTTTCGCATCCTTAATTCTACAATCTCAAGCCCATCTGTTTTTTAATCTTCTGCTATCTTACTGCTCTTGGAGAAATTCCTCTTCTGCTGCTATGCAAATACAATTTCTCCCTCTCTATCAACATCAATTGTTTGATTTTTCAGAAGTCTCTCTCTTATATGAAAAATCTTTTAAATTTTCAGTTTCCAATAGCTGCAGTTCTGTCTTTCAGTAGAAAAGAAACAAGATTTTGAAACGTTTGTTTATAATTCTTCACATGGATGGCTTCTTGTTCTCAACTAAATGAATGAGGCACAAAAGGAAGATGTCTCCCCCATTTAGGTTAGGTTGGTTGTAAAACAGAAGCCTCAGAGAGAGGCTGGAGCCAGACCTCTAGCCACTCAGGGTTCACGAGTAGTGTCTAGAACTGCTACATGGGGGGAATTCTTATCCTGGAGTTGAAAAGGTCTTTCTCTAGAATTAAGAAGAATATATATCTGGTTCTATAGATTGTGCTAACTATGTTTGAATGTATTAATTGAATCCTTGACAAAATAGAAAATTTGACTTTACAAATGGCTACAGTCTTTACTGAGCCAAGGATGACTAGAATGGTGACAACATAACCAACCTCTGCAGTGTGTCTGTCAGGTGGAGATGATCTCTTCCCCTTTCATGGTGTATCCCACAAAGCAAACTGAAGTACAGCTGCAAGAATACTACAAAAGAATCTTTCACGCATGAAGTTTTTCTTTGACATTCTACTTAATACATTTCATGTTAATAGGTACAAATGTGAGTGAGTAACTTTCTAACAATTCATTGTTGGCTTTTTTTACTTGTTTTGTTTATTATTTGCTATGGTAAAATTGAAATATATAATTAGTTACTGTTTAAATTATGATTTTATCTAATAAATGTTTAGTAGAGAATATGTTCAAAATGTGGACAGTTTCCACAGTCCACCTGTTATATTTCCTTAAAATGTCTCATTTTCCAAAATTTGTTTTTTTTGTAAACAAATTATGAATATTTACACAGTCAGTAACTATCAACGAAGTATCAACTGTTGCATGTATTACAGTACTTTTTCCTCTCTCTGGTTTGTCTTTCATACTTACAAGGTTTATTTAATAAAACTGTGTAATTTCTTTAAAATAATTATATAAGCTTCTTATAAAAGACAATATTTACATATGTAAGTATATTCTCATTATAAAGAAATAATTACTACAAGTAAGCAACTACTTAACATTCAAATGTTTATTGTGAGGTGATGAGGTAAGATAAAATCTACTTTATTAGGACATTTTCAGTGGATAATACATTATTAACTTGGGATTTTTGTTTGTTTTTCCTATACCCTAGCATTACTTTAATATAAATGCATGTCTTTCTTTTCTGTTGATTCTTCTTTTATTCCTTCAACCTCTCTGCCTTTTCTCTCATCTTTTCAAAGAATAATCTGAAATTCCAGTATTTTGTTCTGCTGTTGGTGTTCCAGTAATCAAGGCCTTATCCGATTTGATTGATTTTTGATTAGTTAACACTACACTTAGGTGATCTTACTCTTTCTATTGCTGAAATTTTACCACTAACTCCCATTCTCTTTTTTTCTTATTGCATCAATCATTTATCTATGTTTTAATGAAATTGATCTATGATCATTGAGTACCCACTCACTTTCTGTATTAAAGCAAGATTAATAAACACAGAAATGAATTTGATGCATCATTTAAATTACAAATATGCTCACATCAATAATCCAAGTGGATGAATAATTATAATACAAACTAGAGTATATATTCAGGAAATAATTAGAAGTTTTATAATAAAATTCTGCCCCTGGTTAATCTCTTATTGTTTAAACTATACACAGATTGTTACAAAAAATTATCTCTGGCTTCTTTGTAGTCATTTTATTACATCTGGGATCTAACACAGATTTATGTTTTAAATTGTTGTTTATAAATGGTGACCTTCTTTTCTGTTCCCAATGCAATTAACACTAATTCAAATCCTTTTATCTGTTCAAAGAAAAATAAGCACAGCCAAATTTCTGGATGTAAAATACACATACAAAAATGTAAATCAAACCTACACGCACAGTTTTCTTATTGTGTATATTTTAGAAAGCAGGTAATTTAAGTATTTTTACCATTTCCTTGAAATTTTTGTAAATATTTTAAAATGATTAACAGGACCATTGCCAAACTTAATAGCTAGGGATAACTTCTTCAAGGACCCGATCTCCTAAGTGTATCATCACAAAACCTTGTGGTCTTAACCTCTGGTTTTCTTCATGGAATAGCAGCCTGACTTCGTCAGGAGGAAGCTTGCTTCAGGTTGCACAGTATATCTTGTTACAAAATTAGGGGAAGTTTAATTAAATATTAAACTTACATTCCAACTTGAAATTTTCTGTCAAATTTTCTTTGGAAGAATCCAATTAACTATCATATATGACCTACTGAGTTAGTTTAAGGGTAAAGTATAAAAAGTGATACGGGAAAAACAAAACCTGCTTTAATATTGGATGACACTTAAAGTTGCATTCACTGAATTTTTTATTACAACTCATAACTACACTAAAAAGACTTCTAGAACTGCTTCAAACAGTTACAGAAAGGTCAGGATGATCATGTCTGAAGGAAGCAGTGGTTTCAAGAGAGGTGATGGCAATCCATCTCCTATTGTGATAATTTAAAAATTTTAAATATTTACCCTATACAGTAAAACCTTGGATTCCAGGTAGATTGTTCTGTGACTGGTCTACAAGATAAGCAAAGATTTCTAATAAAACAACTGATAAGTGAATGATTGATTCATTTTAATTTGTAAATGAATGGTATCTTACAATATGAGTAACACATGACACTGAAGGCCACATGACATAATTAAGCCAAATGGTTCTTCTCTATCTCTAATATCATTGTAGGACTGTGGGTGATTGTCTCCCAACAGCATGAGATTATAGAGGAGATTTCATCTGCATATAAGGAGGAAAAAAACTTGTGGTAATTCAAATGAAGTAAAGATGAGGTGTTAAATTGGAAAACAGTACATTTTGTAAAAAAAGCATCACTGGAATAAGGCTGGACTAGTGCAAGTGATGAATCCATTTAATGACAATGCAATGCCACAATTCCCTAAAATGCACAATAGGAGGCCAAAACAAGTGCCACTGCACAGGTGCCTTGTTAATTTCACATGAAAAAAAAAAAAAAAAAAACATTCCATTGAACCAATAGTAATGCTTTCATTAGTGATAGTGAAAATTTCTTTATACAGTAACCTTCCTCTCTCTCACACATACATCAACCAAAAAAATTTTCAAAGGTATGTGGAGACTAATTTATTTTTCTTTATATTTTATATTTTCTTTATTATATATTATCTATCTATATACCTATATATATTATAGATAGATATCTGTATAGATATCTATGTCTGTCTGTCTATCTGTCTGTCTGTCTGTCTGTCTATCTATCTATCTATCTATCTATCTATATTAAGACAAGGTCTCACTTTTTGCAGTTTAGGCTGGCCCTGAGCACTGGGATTACACCAATGAGCCACCACGCCCATGGCTCACGCCTGTAATCCCAGCACTGAGGAGGCAAAAGCAGGAGGACTGCTTGAGTTTGAGGCTTATCTGGGCTACATGGTGAGCTCAGGGCCAGCCTGAACTACAAAGTGAAACCCTGACTCAAAAAACCAAAAACAACAACAACAAAAAAAGAATGGAGTTTCTGAATCAAGGTACCACTGTAATTATACATAAAACATGTGTGTATCTTAGAAATTCAGAGTACTAATATTTGTCTTTGGTTTCCTTTATCAGTGTTAGGAAATCAACAAGTGATACTGAAAAATCTAGTAGAAGAGTTTCTAGAAATATAGTGAATTATTAATTAGGATATTAAAGTTCAGAGATGCTATATTAATGGTTTATATTTTATTCATATTATATCCACAATGTAAGATTCAAACTAGGTTGATATTTGTGGAATAAAGTTGATGTTTATAAAAATAACTACAGATTCCAGGACAAAGCAAGTCATGCTTACATAGTCTTCAAATACCTGAGACACAGGGAATTGTAGCACACACCTGTACTTTGAGACATTCAGGTTGCTGAGGCAGAAAGGTCACACATTTAAAACCAGCCTTGGCAGTATGGGTCACACATTTCAGAAAAACAAAACAAAACTGTGATTTACAAATATGCTAATATCACATAACCATTGTACTGCAAGTGTGTCCTAAAAAAAAAATTAAGAAAATAAAAATGAAAGAAAAAGTAGGTTTTTAAAATCTAGGAAGTTTCTAGTGATATGTTTTTGTGTGCCTCAAAAATATTTCACACTTCTCCACAATTGTGTTTCATTGTTCAGTGTAGTAAAGGCTGGAAGATATCTCTACTTTGACCAAGGTTTTTGGCATTAGCAAGAAAATATCCTCACATACATTTCATGGAGGTTTTTTGTTGTTGTTGTTGTCTGTTTGTTTGTTTAGTTTTTTGAGACAAGCTCTCGCTTTGTAGTTCAAGCTGGTTCTGAACTCAGCAATCCTCCTGTCTCTGCCTCCTGAATGTTGGACTTACAGGTGTGATTTAGCACACCCGGCATTGTGGTATGTGATTAATGGGGATTGAATCCGGACCCTTGAGCTTGCAAGGCAGACCTGGAACCACTGAGCTAAATCCCCGGCCCTCAGAGAGTTTTTATCCTACTGTAATAGCTTAGTTATTACAAGTAGGCAGGTAGGGAAGGCTAAATATGATAAATTTAGATGGTAGAGGTTAGCCAGAAAAAAAAAAATTCACCCAGGTTAAGAATTAGCTCAAGTATCTAAGCCAAATTTAAGATATAAAGATAAACATGAGAACTACAGGGGAAAAAAAAAAAAAAAAAAAAAAAAAAAAAAAAAAAAAAAAAAAAAAAAAAAAAAAAAAAAAAAAAAAAAAGATTGGGCCAGAACAGAGGGATAAAGACTCTTCCTGCCCTGAAGGAGAGTTTTTATTAAGGGCCTAAGAGTTCCTTTTTACCTCTACTAGATTTCAAAGACCTGAGAGACAACTTGTTTCCTTTTGAACTCTCTTGATGCAAACACCCTGTGTTCTATTTATATGTATAAGGCAGGGGTAAAAAAATCAAGATTGGACTTCCATTCTGATAAACAAGGCATGATGGACTTCAACCCCCAAAGTGGGAAACCCACTAAGAACTTTTTCTTGGTAATGTTTCTGATGAACCTTCTCCTAAATTCCTTTCTTTTTTCCTCAGATAAATTCAATTTTAGGAGACAAAAACAATTCAGGTTCACATAAAAGTAATTGTTGAACTACACACAGCATTTTGAAGATGTCAATAAAACTAGTAGTTGGTAACTGAACACACATCAATTCTGTCTTATACATTCTCAAAATATATATATTTTCATCAAATGTGGGGAGTATAGCATCAGATATTTGCTTCTAATTTAATTATGGACTATACTGAAAAACACACATGTCTATGAATACAAATTTATTGAGGACCACAAGCAGTGGTTAGAATAATTTTTACCAAGAGCAAACTCTTCATCATAAAGCCTAGTGTTTCAAAATGAAATATTTCATTAAAAACCCTATAAAGTATCGAAAATACAGCTACTTTTATAGAGAACATGTGTATTAAACTTCTAAAACTTTTCATCATGCACCACTTTGTAACTTTAGTATTTAAGAAAGAAAAACAAAAATCACAGAGACTCTTTCAAGTCAAAGCAAACTATCTTCACAGACTTCTATAAAACTAAGAGTTGGTGTTTTAGTTATCACTTTTGGAATTAGTATATTTTCAATACTGGTGAGAAAAGCTCTAGGGGAAAAATGATGGTAAAGATATTATGAGAAGTACTAAAATACCTTTAGGCAATTTGACGATTGTTTGAAATGCTAATATCACTCCCTTCTGCTACCTGGAATTTATTCTTATTAATTTCCACATCTAAGTATACAGTGGAACTCTCTGCAAATACAGAAATGTGAAACTAAAATGATCAAACTATGAAAGGAGTTTTGTCTTCTACTTTTGGCTTCATTTTTTTAGGTAGTGGAAAAAAGCTAGATATTTACCTGTCCTATAAAAATAGCATTTTATCATAGTAATAGACTCCACATTATAGTGGAGATAATTCATTCCATTTTTAAAATGTCTACCTGCAAAAAAAATCTCAAAGAAACAGTGAAATCTCAGAGGTCGCTGGTGTATTGTAAGGAGGTCATGTGACGTTCTTTACCTGAGATTTTGTATTGATTCATAAAAAGGAGTTCTAAGTTTCCAAAGATCTGAAGTGATACTGACAAGTTTATCACTAAGAAAGTGAGGAATATAGTTTTTTGTTTGTTTATTTGTTTTTTCCTTGAGACAGGGTCTCACTTTGTAGTTCAGGCTGGTCCTGAACTCAGCCTCGAACTCACAGCAATCTTCCTGCCTCTGCCTCCCAAGTGCTGGGATTACAGATGTGAGTCACCACGCCTGGCACTGTGGTATGTGGTTCTGATTACTGGTAGGTGTGAGTCTCCATGCCCAGCATTGTTTTATGTGATTACCAGGGATGGAACCTGGGTCCTTGTGCTTGCAAGGCAGGCACTGGAACCACTATGCTAAATCCTTGGCTCAGGAACATAGTTGTATTATATTATCTAGTTGAGAAGTTATTTTAAAGTATTAGTTACTAGAAATAGATTCTGTATAAATACTTAAAAGTTGTCTTAAGGTTCTATCTCTTATATTTTAGAGTTTTGGACAATGAGAAACATAACTTCACTGCCAGTTTGGGAGCCAAGGTAGATGATTTCACAACTTTGCAGTTAGTTAAATTTGATCTTGAGTTTCATCTCAAGTATATTACTAAATAGAACAGACAACTGAGTTAGACCGAATTTAACATGACCAAAGGGTGACTGGGCCCTGCAGGAGTCAGTGTAGAAGACAAGACATAGCAGAGACAGCCAGGCCTTGAGGTGGACCCAGAAGAGCCAGGCCTGCAGACTGTACTGCAATCAGCACTGTGTGGTCAAGAGAGCTGAGAGAGACATCAGATGCCTAAGAGGGCACCAGACCATCAGGGTTCATAGTCTCTTCCCTTTGCAAGGCCTCTATTTCCTTGAGGTGTGATTTTTTGCCCCTATATGATCCATATTAGCTACACAGCTATATTTGTAATGCTATATGTTGATGGTAGTTTGACCCTTATTGTGATTTTCCCATTAAAAAAATACACTTTGACAAAGAGCTCCAGTGGCCACTCACTTGGAAGCCTTCCTGAAAATCCAGGAGCTCTTATTATTTCAAGGAAAAATTTTCCAAATTCCTGCGATGCTTCAGGTATTCATTCCTAGAAGTTTTGAGGTCCCCAAAGTCTTCCAAATTCCCGTGATGCTTCATGTGTTCATTCCTAGAAGTTCTGAGGTCACAAACTTGGGACACCTGACATCTAACAGCATGAGAATTATTTACCCTCATAGTGATTTGATCTGAGTTTACTTTTGGAACTTTCCCCAAAACTAATTTAAAATCTTGTTATATTTATGGAGATTTAGGAGAATTATATACTACCTAAAGTATATAATTCCGTCACAGGGGAAAGAAAAGCTAAAAGTTGGAACTGAATAAAAACATTCAAGATGAAGAGTACATACATTTCGTAAAACATTAGAGTGGGAATAGTAACTTTTTTTTTTTTTTTTTTTGAATTAGAGTCTTGTTTTTGTAGCTCAGGCTGGCTCTGAGCTCACTATGTAGCCCAGGCAAGCCTCAAACTCACAGCAATCCTGCTGCCTCTGCCTCCTGAGCGCTGAGATTATAGGCATAAACCACCATGCCCAGCACTGTGATATGTGGCACTGATTGCTGATGGGCATGAGTCACCAAACCTGGCATTGTTGCATGTGGTTATCAGGCATCAAACACGGGACCTTACACTTGCAAGGCAGATTCTGGAACCACTGAGCTAAATCCCCAGCCCAGGAATAGCAGTTTTGATTTGAGTGAAGAACACATGTGTTATATTGGCTAATTAGACAGCTTTTCAGGTCATACTAGATAAATAGTATGGAGGACTTAATCTTGACATAAGTAGGTGCTTATCGATGATTTAAATAATGACAATTATTAGATTTATTATAAAGTAAAAATAATATAATAATATAAAATTAGATTTATTTTATAGATGGTAACATTGCTGAGGTATGGCTATTAAAAACAGGCAGAAATCCAATTGCATTATTGCTTTATAAACCTTAAATATTAGCTAAAACACAATCCCTTTAAGGTACATATACTCTACTGTATTTTTCATTTTTCTCTATTATTCTGTAAGAGTTAAAATTATTACTTGCTTTTACCGGTCCTAAACTTTTATATTCGGAAATATTTTCTTTAAGAGAAAGCCATAATTTTCATGTTTTACTTACCCCAAAGAGTCATTAGTTACCTCAAGGATGAATGTCTCTCTTGTAACCAGGGCCATGATGTATGGAGGACACTCATCCAGACTGCCAGTTCTACCTTCAAGGCTTTAATACTGGCATACAATTCACTTCTTATTCAAGTCTGTCCACTTTAACTGTTGTCATGGGTTAAATGCTCTGATTGAAGAGACTGGGTTGAAAGACTCCGATAAGTGTAATAACCATGCTCCTCTTTTCAAGGCATAGGTTCAACATTGTTCTTGTTGATCCTGTTGCTTTGCATGTTCTCGCAGAGACTTCTCCTACACTGAGAATTTATTTTTTGATCTAAGTCTGAAAAGAGTGTGAGTCATTTGGACTTTATTTCAGCTAATTAAAAACTCACTTGTATTATCCTATCCACAAAATCATCGAGTATTGCTTCTTCCCTAAGTTAAACTATTGACAAATGCTTTATGAACAACTTCCAGCAGCACGCAGCATTTGACCCTCCACAAACCATCGCTAACTGAACACCTTGATTTTTTTCTCACTGCAGAGTGTCATAGTTGGCTCTAATTTCTTCTCTCTAAGAACTAATTGCAAAGTACATAAAGTTAATTTTGATAACAATATTCATAATTTTTATCTCCCTGTGTTACATCAAGTAGATTGAGAAAAGTTAGCCATGGGTTTATCAACTGTCTTTTCCTTTTTATTTTCAGATAGAATTTCTCTGTGTAGGTCATACTGGTCATCAACTCAGTAGATACCCCAGACTCACTTGTAGTGATCCTCCTCAGCCTCCCAAAGACCAGCATTACAGCCACCAAGTATGGCTTTCATGTTTATGCCCACTTTTTTGAAAATCATACAAGCAAGCACATAAATAACACTTGAATTCATAGTGGCAAACCTTATTTAGGAGGTAACCAATGATAAGATAATTATTGATCATTTAAAAGCTCTGTGGGATACTATCTCTAAGGGCTTTTAACTAAGTGTAGAAATCTTCATGATTTAGCAAATAACCTTTAATGCATGTAGTAAAAGTGAATTTCAATAAAGATTATCACATGAAAACCATACAACAATAGATTTAGAGTTTTCTGAATGCTTATTGAGATAATATGAGACAATACTAATAACACTCCTAGAACAATTTGGAAGGTACATGTTTTAAAGACCCAAACAGGCATCTCACATATTGCTAATGATACAAATTTTCTTATTTCAGGTAATTTTATTCTAAACTTGGATGTTTCTGGAGGGGGAAATTTCAATAGTCAGTATTTACTCTTTCATTTAAAAGGTACTATTTTTTTTAATCTTTATTGGTACATTAAATATACACATCATGATTGCACTCCATAATGGGGATTTGTACCAGTATAAGACACAACTGAATTCTCATTTTTTCCCCATAGCCCTACCCACCCTACCACCCCCGCATATACATAAAATTTGTTTCCTTACTTTTTTGTTACAATCTCAACATTGTCCCCTTTCATCTTATTTTACATTGAGCATTTTCTATTTCACAATATATAACATACAATGCTAGGACTCATTTACATCTTCATTTTCTCATACCAGAGAAAAGATGCGATATGTACCTATCTGTGCCCTATTTGATACGTTTTTCTTTAAAGTGTAATTTTCAAGTTGTGAGGGTTTTCTTAAATCCATTTTAATTCAAATCTTGTTATTTTTAGCCTGAATTTACTTAATATATCTGTAACTATCATCATTAAGGTTTCTGCCATAGAAGAAATGTGTACATTTTTTCTTTCGTTGAATATATAACATCAGAGATGAGAAAGATATGATTAAAATGTCCTTTGACAGACTTGAATTAAAATCAATTGTATTCTTTGCTTCAAAAATCTTGAGATCTTAAAACACGAACAATTCGGGACTTTGCTACTGTCCTTTCTTCCTTCTCAGATGTCACCACTTAACACAGCATTCTGAAAACTAGAAATTCCTCATCATGAAAGTATAACAAAACACCGGGTTTGCTGTCCCTGGGATTCCTAAGACGTCATGCTGGGCGGGGACAAGAGTGCCCCGCCCATATGCTGTCTCAGCTCCGATTGGCTGGCGCTTTGATATCTGTTTGACAGCCGGCAGTTAAAGCTCACTTTGGGAAGGGGCAGCAAGAGAACAGGAAGACTGGTGGCACGGACATTTAGTTTGAGAGGGTGTTGAACTAGGATCATGAAAGACGAAGTGAAAAGAATTCCTGTGAAAGTGGCGCTACGCTGTCGCCCTCTGGTCTCCAAAGAGATAAGTGAGGGCTGCCACATGTGCCTTTCCTTCGTGCCTGGGGAGCCTCAGGTGATTGTCGGTAATGACAAATCCTTTACCTATGATTTTGTGTTTGACCCCTCTGCAGAACAGGAAGAGGTCTTCAATACAGCAGTAGCACCAATCATAAAAGGTGTGTTTAAAGGCTACAATGCGACCATTCTAGCCTATGGGCAGACTGGCTCTGGAAAAACATACTCGATGGGAAGTGCCTACACTGCAGAGCAAGAGAATGAACCGACAGTTGGCGTTATTCCAAGGGTAATACAACTGCTTTTCAAAGAAATTGATAAAAAGAGCGAGTTTGAATTTACTCTGAAAGTATCTTACTTGGAGATTTACAATGAAGAAATTTTAGATCTTCTGTGCCTGTCTCAAGAGAAAACTTCTCACATAAACATCCGGGAAGATCCGAAGGAAGGCATAAAGATTAAAGGGCTCACTGAGAAGACTGTGTTTGTGGCGTTGGACACTGTTTCCTGTTTGGAGCAGGGCAACAACTGTAGGACTGTGGCCTCCACGGCTATGAACTCCCAGTCCTCCCGCTCTCATGCCATCTTCACAATCTCCATAGAGCAAAGAAAGAAAAATGACAAGAGTAGCAGCTTCCGCTCCAAGCTGCACCTTGTAGACCTTGCTGGATCGGAAAGACAGAAGAAGACCAAAGCCGAAGGGGATCGTCTAAAAGAGGGGATTAATATTAACCGAGGGCTCCTGTGCTTGGGAAATGTCATCCGTGCTCTTGGCGAGGACAAAAAGGGAGGGTTTGTACCCTACAGAGATTCAAAATTGACTCGACTGCTTCAGGATTCTCTAGGAGGGAATAGCCACACACTCATGATAGCCTGTGTGAGTCCCGCTGATTCCAATCTAGAGGAGACGTTAAATACCCTCCGCTATGCTGACAGAGCAAGAAAAATCAAGAACAAACCAGTTATCAATGTAGATCCCCAGACAGTGGAGCTTAATCACCTTAAGCAACAAGTCCAGCAGCTGCAGGTCTTGTTGCTGCAGGCCCGTGGAGGTACACCGCCTGGGTCTGTAGATGGGGAAGCTCCAGAGAGTCTACAGTCCCTGACGGAGAAGAACCAGTTGCTGGCTGAGGAGAATGAAAAATTAAGTCGCAGCCTGAGAGAGGCAGCTGGTCAGACAGTGAAGATGCTGGAGAGGGTGATTTTGACAGAGCAAGAGAATGAAAAACTGAACACGAAACTAGAAGAGCTGAGGCAGCATGTGGCCTGTAAACTGGATCTTCAAAGCCTGGCAGAGAAACTAGAAGACCAGGAATTAAGAGAGAATGTAGAGGCAATTGGTAATCTGCAACAAGGGATTATCCAGCTGTTGAATGAAATTGGACCTTCCATGGATGCAGCTATTGATACAGTGGTAGAAACAGAAGCTCAAGTGCAAAGCAGTCCAGAGTCCAGCAGGTCTGCCGACACCTTCACCACCCAACATGCTCTGCGGCAAGCTCAGATATCAAAGCAGCTGATGGAGCTGAACAAAGCCCTGGCCCTGAAAGAGGCCTTGGCCAGGAAGGTGACTCAAAATGACAGCCAGCTCCACCCCATTCAGTTCCTGTATCAGGATAACATAAAAAATCTAGAATTGGAAATAATCAATCTGCAAAAAAAGGAAGAAGACTTGATGCTTGAACTTCAGGCAGCCAAGAAGGATGTCAACCAAGCTAAACTGAGTGAGTGCCGTCGCAGACGTCTCCAAGAGCTGGAGGGTCAGATGGCTCATTTGAAGAAGAAACTACACGAACAATCCAAGCTTCTGAAACTGAAGGAGTCCACGGAGCACATGGTGACCAGACTGAACCAGGAGATAGGGATGATGAAGCACCAGCGAGTGCAACTGATGCATCAGATGAAAGAGGATGCTGAGAAGTTCAGACAGTGGAAGCAACAAAAAGACAAGGAAGTGATTCAGTTAAAAGAACAGGATCGCAAAAGGCAGTATGAGTTGCTCAAACTTGAAAGAAACTTCCAGAAGCAGTCCAGTGTGCTCAGACGTAAAACTGAGGAGGCAGCGGCTGCCAACAAACGTCTCAAGGATGCTCTCCAAAAGCAACAGGAGGTGGCAGAGAAGCGAAAGGAGATGCAGAGTTGTGGAACAGAAAGCACCGCAGCTCGAGTGAAGAACTGGCTTGGGAATGAAATCGAGATTATGGTCAGTGTTGAGGAAGCCAAGCGTCACTTGAATGACCTCCTCGAAGACAGAAAGATCCTGGCTCAGGATCTGGTTCAACTTAAAGCCAAAAAGGAATCTGAGGACAATCCTCCTCCTAAACTTCAGAGGCGCACGTTTTCACTGGCAGAAACACCTAATCAAGTATCTGGGTTGGAGCACTCCACAGCAAAGCAAATAGAAAGCCTGGAGATGGAAATGAGACTCAGGAGCGCCCAGATCGCTGACTTCCAACAGAAGCTGCTGGATGCAGAAAGTGAAAACAGGCCGAAAAAATGCTGGGAGAACATTGCTACGATTTTGGAAGCCAAGTGTGCCTTGAAATACTTAATTGGAGAGCTGGTCTCCTCCAAAATCCAGGTCAGCAAGCTTGAAGGCAGCCTGAGACAGAGCAAAGCCAGCAGCACGGATGTGCAGAAGATGCTGCTTGAGGAGCGGAATCGTTTTGCCGAGATAAAGACCGAGCTGCAAGCCGAGCTGGTCAGGATGGAGCAACGGCACCAAGACAAGGTGCTGTACCTCCTCGGCCAGCTGCAGCAAAGCCAGGTCACAGAGAAGCAGCTGGAGGAGTCCCTGGGTGGGAAAGAACAACAGCTGCTCAGCATACTAAAGTGTCAGGATGAGGAGCTTAAGAGGATGCGAGAGGTATGTGAGCAAAACCAGCAGCTTCTCCAGGAAAATGAGAAAATCAAGGAGAAACTGAGCCTCCTCCAGGCCACCAATGGTCAGGGTCAGAAAGCTCATCTTCCTGAGGAAGTCGCCCTCTCTACAGATTCTTCTTTCGAGTATGTCCCACCTAAGCCCAAACCTTCCTGTGTTACAGCTAAGTTCCTAGAGCAAAACATGGACGTTGAGAATCTAAAATATGATTCTGTGAGTGAGGATGACAGAGGTAAAGGTGATGATGGGGATGATGAGGAATGGAAGCCATCGAAGTTAATGAAAGTGTCCCGGAAGCACACCCATGGGTGTTCCTGCAAGGGCTGGTGTCGGAACAAACACTGTGGGTGCCGGAAGCAGAAGCTGGATTGTGGTGTGGCCTGCAACTGTGATGCCCAAAAGTGTCGGAACCGCCAGTCAGGCCGGGCCAGGGTCGGAACTACTGAGTGGGTCCAGGACTCTGACAGCTCCCTCAAACTGGAGGATCCCACAGAAGTGACCCCAGGATTGAGCTTTTTCCACCCAGTCTGTGCCACTCCCAAGAGCGAGGTTCTGAAAGTGATTTATGATGGGGAGCAGGTCCTGTCAGAGAAGACGGCTCTGGCCCTCTCTTCCTTTGACCTTCAGGAATGCAGACATGTAACAACAGAATATCAAGGAAACAAGGCTCTGGGGAAGAAAAAGAAGCGTGCTCTGGCCAGCAACACCAGCTTCTTCGCTAGTCCTTTCTCTATGGAAGAAGAGGCTCCCTGAGCGGGAGTCTGCAGCCCCAGCCTGCCTGGGAGACATCTCGGGTTACAGCCATGTGCAGGTTTTGAAGGACTTCTCTGGACTTCTGGTGTCTTACAGTTAAGTAGACAGAATGTTACTAAAGGAAGGGGCATCTCCCCTAGACATTGGCTCTTGGTCTCCTGCACATTGTCCCAGACTGCTTCTACTCTTTCTTGTCTGGAAAATGCTATGCCACCTACTGAAAAGAGAACTCCCTCAGGGACCTGTCAGGAAGCCCTCTCCAGTTGGATGTGACTCTGTCTTGCTTGCAAGCAGTTATCTGCTTCGTGACACCTAGGAGGGGGAGCGACCACTCCGGGCCATCACAGTGTAATGGAGGAGCCTGGGCCAGCTTCTGGCTCAAGTCCTGACCCCACTTCAGGAACACAGCTGGGATTCTTTCTGCCCCTACTCTGGATGTTCAGTCTTTTAACAAGATCTTCAGTTTTCTGCCCTATTAGTGAAGTGAAGGAAATATTTTTGAATGTTAAATGTATAAATAAAGTTTAAGCAGAAAAAAAAAGAAACATGTTCATTTACATTCCACATGAAATGATAAGAGATTAGGACAAAGTCTTTGGAAAGATTGTACTTTCGCAAACATTAATGCCAGTTTTACAGAGATTGTTTTAAGAATTGGAAACTCTTTTATATAGTATATAGTTATATGATAAAAACATTTCCAGTGTAAATTACTCAGTTGAAATTTAATTGTGAATTATTCAGTTGAAATTTCACTTTTTTAAGTTTATATATAAAGTTTAGCACAGTTTCATAAAACAAACTCATCAAGGCATAATACTTGATAGAAAATAAAGTTTATTTCCTCTATAAATCAATGCTAATTCAATGATTTTCTTCCCCACACACAGTACCAAAAGGCTTCTGGAGAAAATGTTCATAAACTTCTTTCTTTTGAAAATTGTATTTTATATAAATAATTAAAATAAATAAATAAGCAAACAAAGAAAGAAGAAAAAGTATATGTCATTAAAACATAAGGAAGAAAAGTTGTCAAATGTTTAGAACGTTAGGATCAGGGCTAATTGTAAAACATGTTAATGATTTCTAGCACAATTTTCCCTCTTAAAGAATAAAGATGACATTTTCTCTGCTTGTCACTAAATTAATTATTTCTCAAAACTTTAAAAGGTTTATCAACTCTTTGCACTCCCAAAGAGTGAGAAAGAAAGCCTGCTTATTGTTTTATATAATTTGGAGGATAAATATAAATACAGCTTTCCTATTCTGCTCTCCCTTTCGTCTGCGTATTGCTCTGACTTTCACAAAAAAACAGCCTTAGAGTTTAGGGTCTAGTAATTCCAGTGCACAAATCTTTATAGGTTCAGATTTCTCCTATTTCAGTTCAGCAGAGTTTAGTTGACTAATCTTCAAACGTATTCCTTTTCATTTAATCTTCATTATAGGAACTTTTTGAAGGTTAATTAAGACAATATCACAATAGCTTCTAAAGTGAAACACAGAAAGTGGTGAAATAGACTAGCTAGTATTAATAGCAACTTTAGGAATTCTTTTGTGAGGGAAAAATCTATTTATTTTTAAATTGCTTTTATTGGTACACTTTATATACATGATGTGATCACAGTCAACATTGAGAATTTATACCAGTACATGACACGACTTAATTTTCATTTTAGTAATATTTTTAATAAAAGTATTAATAAAAGGGAAAACAATTCATGTGTTAGGTAACAACAAAAATAGCCAGACCACCATTCAGAATTAAGAAGGAAGAATGAAAGTCAGGGAACAGAAAAACACACCTTGATGTTAGAAATCAGAGAGCAGATATATATAGCCACCACCTGTACAGTGAATAAAAATTAATAAAATTCATCAAGTGTTCTTTGATGACAATTAACCTTACTTTTTAAAGTTGTATAACTTCAGGCTAATCATTTAGCTTTCAAGCTTTGTTTTTCCAGTACCCATGACTGATCTCAGGACTTTGTGCTTGCCAGCCAGGCAGAGTGCCACTGAGCTACAACTGCAAGCCCCTTAATAATGTGTTTTGATTAATAGAAATGCTAAATTTTGATAAAACTGAATCCATCAATTTATTCTCTTCTAGTGCATATTTTGACATTGTATTCTTAAAACCGTTCTCCTTTCCCAAGGCCAAAAAGTATTCTTTATGAACTTTCTAGAACTGTTATGATTTTGGATTTTATAATTGGGTTGATCATACATTTTCATCAATACATGCTTTGCATTTTATAGATGCAACTTGTTTTTTAATTATTTTCATCAGCACATATCTTTTTTCCACATCCATTTTTGTTAGTATGTATTTGAATTGGATCCATTTTAAAATTATTTGGGGGAGTTGATCTATGTAAGTAATACTACTACTGTCTTTTTGTAATCTCCCTCCCTCCCCATCTCTCCTCGAGTTCTGCATCCCCTTTTCATTCTGCTTGTTAATCTTAGCTAATGTTTACAGCATTTAACATTCACATTCATTGAGGTTATGAGGACCTTGTACCCAGTATGACTTCACTCTGCCTATTTCCCAATCCCTCTCTCTTCTTCATCACCGTTGGTGCCCTGGACACCTTCTCATCTGCAAGAGACCCATGCCCTGTCTCCTATCTTTTATTTGCACAGACCCACTTACTGAAAACTTTATTTACCTGAAAATTAGTTGTCTACATGTGTACAAGTCTATTTCTGTACTCTTGTTTTGTTCTTTGATCTATTTTACTATGTTTGTGGCCAAACTACTACTGTCTTTTATAATGTAAAAGCAAAACCCAGCAGGGTTAGTTCTCAATCTAGGTGCTTTCCAACATAGTTTTGGTTCTTCTAGGTTCTCTGAACTTTTATGTGTGCCAGGTTTAGTCCACTGTTTTGCAGGGAAGCCTGCTGGGATTATGAGTGGGGTTGCATTAAAGCTACAGGTCAACTTGGGCAAACTGAGACCTCAACGTTCATCTTCTGACCATAAATATGATATATGTCTCCATTCCCTTAAATCAAATTTAATTTTCATTCATAATACATTGTGGATTTTTTTTCAGTATCCTGTCATCCTGCATTTGAAACATTGCATCCTCTGACATCAACTCTTGTTTTGAAGTCTTAAAGAGTGGTTTCTATTTTTGTATTTTGATCGTGACTAGACCAAACTTTCAACTACAACAGGTCTTAATTAATGACATTAAAAATTACTTAGATTTCCTTCCTTCCACTGTAAATAGTTTTTGTGTAAAAGAGAATAGACTTTGGAGAAGAAAATACAGGTCATGAACAATACATATTTCATTATAGAACAAAACATATGAGGAAATACTTAAACATGCCATTGAAATTTGGTGTAGAAATTCATTTAAAGTCCTAAAGAACACTTGAACTTCAGGCAGTTAAGATAATCACCAGAAGAGATTAGTTACAAATAGTTATAACATGAACTAAAGTTAGAGGATTGGCACAAGTTTGGAATATTTAATAAAGAAAATACTTCTTTTCTGTTGTTGTTGTTAGTCCATATTTTCAGTACATGGAGTTCACATTCATCTTGTAGAGCAGTTTAAGTGCATATAACACTTGTTCCACTTTTTCAGCGCCCTTCTTCCCAGGCACTTCCCTCTCCCTGTAAATCTTTTCCTCTATTTTTATTCTTATCAAATATTTTTAAAATTCATGACTGCCAGAAAAATGCATTCTGAGTTTGAATACCTATGGATAGAAACTCCCAGTGCTTCCATTATTGATTAATTAAGAGAATGTGTATTTTTAAAAATGCACCAAAGTATAAAATTTAAAGTTGCTTTGTTTTATAAAACTGTATTTTTGGTGTAACGGAAATTGAGGAAGGAACATATGAGATCAGATGGAGGTGAGAGTTTTATGCCCTGCATAGACCTGTCATTCTGTGATTTAATCAGTCATTAAATGCTTTTATTTCTGTGAGACTATATTAATTATAATCTTAAGGACCATAATTTGAGACCAGTAGGGAGAATGAGAAGAGTAAACACAAAGACTTTTTGGAATTACTTCTAATAAAAACATCATGTGGCACTGAAAATAAAAATTAAGAAGGCATCCATTATCTCCTTTATAGAGGAACATGACTTGGACGTGAGTTCTGATAGCTTCCTCTGAGCCTTAGTAGAATATTTCATTTCTAGAATACAGTCAAGAATTCAGGCCATTATGAATTGTATTTGAGATGCAAGTATAAATTCCAATTTAAAACATAAAATCCATTGATGTATGCATTTATGTTGCTTAATTTCTTAAGCACTCCGCTACTGTCCAAATACAAACCTATATGTTGTTTGTTTAGTTTTTTTAAGATCAGGTCTCACTTTGTAGTTCAAACTGATCTTGAACTCATTATGTAGCCCAGGCTAATTTTGAACTCAAGATAATCCTCCTGCTTCTGCCTTCTGAGTGTTGGGATTACAGGCATGTGTCACCACACCCAGCATCTATTTTTATATCAAATACTCAAAGCCAGTTTAACAGAATTTATACTGGTAAAACTCTGTTACACTCAAATAATTATAAATTATAAGTGACTAAAATTATTTTGAATGGTATATTTTGAAATATTTTTAAAATTTTTATTTCCGTTGTGTCTAGAATATGAGTGACACCCTATATATGAAATTTATTTCAGTTCCTCATTAATCAAAACTCATTCTTGCTTGCTATGATGGTGTGGCTTGGTTGATTGAATATTATGTTTTCTGTGGTTTCTCCAGTCACAAGTCAATTAACTCCTTTGCTTCAACTATTAGGTTTGGAAAATGGCTCTTTTATTGCTTATAATTCAGCCTCCTCACAGGAGTGCAATGAGGTATAATGAAGAAGGAAGCAGCACTGACAAATTGAAATGAATGGAGCTCAGGAATCAAGGATCTGTGATTTACACCTGGTCTTGGTCATTAGGAAACATCATAAATTACATAAACTTTTCCAAGACCTTAACTGTTCCTTTATAAAATAATGGAATGAACTGCATTATTTTTTGGAAAGATTTAAGAGTAAAACTACCATAGGCTGGGGAGCCAGAAGTAAAAGTAAAGAAGATATAAAGGGGATACTGTGTGTAATGATTTCATAAGGGAAAAGAAATGAAGTATGAGGAGAACTTTGAGAATAAATATCAGCAAATTGTGTACTCTAAGAGACAGAAGGCAGAGCCTGTGACTCATTTGCTGAGGCAACTGTGAGTACATCAGTAAAAATGTGAAACTAAGATGAGGTAGAAATATAATACATAGCTAATTTAGATAGAAATCAGTAGGTGATCAGAGAGGGCCTCAAGCGAGTCAGTGCAGAAGGTGAGACAGCACACATCATCAAGGTTGAGGGAGGAGGCAGATCTAAAAAGACCCTGGCCACTAGACAGATGCACAGTAGCCAGGAATGCGGCCTTCCCTAACAGTAAACAGAAGTTTAAGATTATACTGTAATTAGCAACACCTGGTACAATGAGGCCAGCTTGGGGGCCAGAAATAAAAGGGAGTGACCAGAACATCTGGGCCCACACTCTCTTCACTTGCCAGAAAGGCACTTGTACTTTCTACATTAGAAGTCATAAATAAGGTAAAGTTAATGACATTCATTGTATACTCTTGATACATGGCTCTTTCTCCTATTGGATCAATATTAGCTTAGCAATTACAGTTTGATCCGTAGCTACTCATGTTGGGAGCTTTCAGTGTAAAATACCATTGACAAACAGACTCAGCAGCCACTCATTCAAGACCCCTCCTGGAAATCCAACAGCTATTCTTTTCATTTCCAGTAAAACTCTCCTAACCTCCTCTTTTGGTTTGTGACTTTGATTCCTCAATGTAGTGAGGCAAACACAGTACATAAGTCCACTACAAAGTCCATTAAAAGGGTCTTTAATATCCTTTCTGCACTGAGAACTTTGATATGTTGGTGATGTGATAATTTTCTCTCTTAGCATGATCAAAAGTTTCTGCATTATATACATAGATAAAATCACCATGCTCTATCCAATAAATTCTTCATGATTATTTGATAGTACAAATCTATTAAACAAAAATAAATGGCTTTCACAAGTACTAGTTAAGGAGTTATTTGTGTAAATGTGCTCTTTGTCTCACTAAGTCAAAGAATGAAAATCATGGCGGAAAAAAGGAAATTAGGGAAGTGTTAATTAGAAATGATAATAAAGGAAAAGAACTCCATTCCACATAAGCCCGACATGCTTTCTTGGTTTGGGCCTTGCACAGTATGTAATAAGAGCATGGTATGCTTTGTAGAGTTAAAAAAAAAAAAAAGCAGTTATTTAGCTGGAAACTGATTACATTATATTTCTACATTTTCTCCATCTTGGAGGCCATGGAGGAGTTGTCGGCAAATTTAGAATACTTCTGCTAGGGGCCTTGTCTCCCCATTCTCACTTCACTTTTATCTCTATTCTTGCATTTTCTTTTACACTTCTAAGCTTAGCTAGCTGCTTGAATTAACTTCTAACTTTGTGGTGCACTCTGTTTCTCTTTTACAGACTCTATCTTTGGGCTCTATGACTCCTTACTTTTAAAATAACTAAACTGTCTTACATTAGTTAAAGAACATTCTGTACACTGTAGAAATATATGGATCTGTTTAAAATAAAAATATATGGAGCACGATTGAATTCAATGACTATGGAATTTTTTTTCTTTTAATTTGAGAGACTTCTTTGGCATGAGTAGTGTTAAGCAGAACAAAAGTAGTGTCTCAACCTATTTAGAATTCTGTTGTTATTTCAGATGGCAGCTTCTTATTTAGAGAGATCAACTTCATTACTATGCATGAGATTTCCTGTACGATTACAGTACTATGAAATAAGGCTGAGCATAATGAGGAAGTCTTTCATAACACATTAGTAATCACTCTTTATTCTGGGGTTAAAAAAACCCCAGCAAACATATTTAGTAACATGAAGTAGACACAAAAAGAGAGTCAAGTAAAATTGTTTCACCCATAAATATATTTGCACTTATGTCTGGGGAAGCCTGAACCAAAGGGATTTCTGTATCAGTATACATACAGTATACAACACTGAGAATGAACTTGTCTATGCATAGCCCCCAAGTATTTTCTTGCTCAGTTTCAAAAGTCATGGATTTGTATAGAAATTAATCAAAAATCTCTAATTAACTAGGAGTTGATATGAAGAATGCTATATCTTTTTTAAAAAAAAGCTCTTTTAAACCGCTATGATTCATTTTTATGAAGGGGGAAATTATATGTAATTTATTATCATCATAGAGTCATCATACATTAATTTTAAACTAACATGCTTATTAGAATCTCACCTGCCAACTGTTCAGTGAAAAATAATCATTATCTTAAACTCTTACCTTTCACTGTTCAAGTGTTTTCTACTTTCCTGATTCCTCTTTCTCTGACTCTCAATTGTTGATGGATTGTGTGAAAAGGTAATAAAGAAACTTCATAAACAAGTGAAGGCTTATTGGCAGAAAAGGGAGTAACTACTTCGTGAAGCCACTTCTATGCTTCTTCAACTACCTGAGGTCTTTGTGTACTCTGTCACCACGTGGATAATGCTGCCTACATTACCAGAAGGTGCTTTAGAGTAGAATGAAGAAGGTTCTGCTTTCGCTCAAGTTGAATAGATCAATTGTGTAGCTTGCAGCGTCTTAGTAATACAAACATGTTTTCTGTGTTCACTTTCCCCTGAATCCTGTGCTGGAGGATCTGAGGGCATCTGTACTTTTCTTTGCTATATGTATAATCTATTCTATCTCCTTATGTAAGTTCTTGAAACCATTTTCCCAGGCAAATCCTTTACAAGTTCCAAATATCCTCATCTTGTCATATTTTGATCCTTTACATAAAACAGCAGGATATTTTTTCTTTTCTTTCTTTTCTTTTCTTTTCTCCTTTTAACCATGAATGAAAAAATAATGGTGCCCTTTTGAAGCTTAGCAAACCTCTTAGAATCTAATATCTCCAAATAAGAGATATAACTGCCTTACATTGCAAAGCTCATAGCTCCCAAATCCAAGAGCACATTTGTTGATTTCACCAGACACATAGGCAGTCAAAGAGCAGGAAGGAAAAGGTAGAAACAAAACAGAAAAACTAATTTCCAAGAAGTCTATTACTGTAGCGGATAATCTCTAAGGCAACCGCCATGATACCTAACTCTAGATGTTCTTTAATTTTAGTGATCCCTCCCACCACATTGCAGATGGATGGGATGTGGATATTACTTTTAACTTCTAGGTGGTGGCCAAGGTGAAGAGAAATGGTAGCGATGTTTATGCAAATATAGTACATAAATTTGTAATTTATTTTTAAGGGGATCTAACTCTCTAGCTTTGTAGCAACAAAGTGGACAGTGGTTAGATTCAGTAGGGGATGCTCATGTGCCATGAAAGTGAGGACAATTTCCAACCAGCCACGAAGGGCGCAGAAAGATCTTTTTTCTCAACAAGAGGAAACTCTTTTTCAAAGCCATGTCTCAGTTGAGTCTCCAGCTCTGGCTGACACTTCTGCTGTGACTTTGTATCCTCTTCAAGCAAATGATTAAGTAAAGCCTGACCTGAAATCCTGGCCGGCACAAACATCAAGATAATAACCTAATAGTGTAATCAAATTGTTAGGAAGCAATGTATAACCAATACATTGACACAAGGCCAATTTCTCTTCTCTGGAAATTTTTTATTGTTTTTTTACAGGTCAGTTCAAATAAGGTTAAAGAAAAAGTAAGTCCTCTGAATTTGCATTAACTCAATTTATCTCATGGTGACAAGATTTGCACCAGGCCTTGTAAAGAATGGTAGAGGTGGGTGCAGGAAGGAAGTGAAAATGGTCTTGCAGAATGAGTGTATATTAAAGGGGAAAGTGTTAAATTTGTATTAAAAATAGTTTTGATTTTTACCAGCACTATAGAAGAAACAATGAGAATAAGCACAGAAAATCAAATAAGAAAATTTTTACCAGCAGTGAAAGGAAAAATAGAAGACAAATCATGAAATAATTATACGATACAGAATTTTATCTATAGAGCAAAAAGTTTAGCTTGATGTTCCTAGAGAAAAATTAAGGTCAGACATCATCAATTTTAGTAAAAAGTGATGTTTCTAACTAAAACCATGCTTCTACAAAATTAGTATTTTTTAAAGAGTACTTTTATATGTCAAAATAAGCCCAGAAAACAACAAATAATGCTTCATGTTTTTCTTAATTTGATCAGTGAAAATGGAAAACTCAGAAAACTAAAATATGAGTTCTGTTGACGTGATATGGCTCCCTCTTTGTTCGATACAGCGCTCACATCTTACGAAGTAGGAATCAACACTCAGCAAACAGACTGTCTTTTACAACTTTCCAAGAAAGAAAGAACTTGTCACTAAATTTAATAAAAGCTTTTCTAGCTGTTTATGTTCGTCTTTGGCAAGTGTATTTTACTGTGTTTACATTTTAGAGAAAGGAACAATCACAAGACAGGAAGAATTATTTGACAATCCTATATGCACATACAAATCTAAGATACTTTAATAGCAGCTACAAGACTTGAAGCTTTTCAGCAAATTAAATTCAATCTCAACAGCTATTTGTTGAGATTCACTAGAGTTTTGACTTGCTATTTTTGTTAAAGTGATAAGTTGAATCTAAAAGTATGACAAAGTATACAACAGATTGTTCATTAATTTAACAGAAACAACAGATAGTAAAAAATAAAGCACCCATATTTGAGTTCAGTGAAAACATTCAACAATATATCTGGGATGCTACTGCATGATATATAAGGTCATTAGCTACAAAAAGTGTATATAGCTACAAAAAGAATATAAATGGAAAATATGCTAAATAGATGAGGTTGGTTATTGTAAAAGGATTGTATTTCAGTGCTTCCCTCTGAGCACATATAATTAATTAATAATGAAAAGGAAAATAGTATATTGAAGCCAAGTCTATCCTACAAGTACATGTACACTTAAGGTGGTAAGATAAAGAAAACATTATAATTCCCAGCTTTTCAGTATGACTATTATCAGTAAAATGAGTTATAAATGAAAATATACTATAGATAAATTTAATATTATGCCATCCTATATTGTTGCATTTAAAAATAATTTAAATTGATTAAATTTACTGGTACATTTTATATACACACCATGATCACAATCACCACTGGGAATTTGTACCAGTAAATGACACGACTTAATACTCATTTTTCCCATTCTCCTGCCCCCTTTCCCCTACAAATCATAAACCGTTGCATTTTAAAAAATACAAGGAAGGCCCAACAATAGCAGAAAATATAGCTAACTGGTTTCTTTAAAGTAGAATGCAGAGGAAATGATGATTAAATTAGAACTGATAAATAAATGTGAAGAAGAATAAAACAGGAGAAAAGATCATTATTTTTTATAATGAAACAGCATATGTAAAGGCATAATTAGGAATATCTAAGTAGCATACTATTGTTCTTTCTCTGTTAATGAGAAACAGGAAGGAAATGCTAGTTTGAAGACTGAAAAGTTTTTGAAAGTACAATTTCAGGACTAGCTAAGCCATACAAATTATGGCTTGAACCTAGAATTTTTCCCCAAACTTTGCCAGTCATGAACTTTTTGGAGGTGGCTGGATCTAGAGCATGTGATACTAAGATTGATTTATGGCACAATTTTAGCATTAAGAGTCACTCACCCTGGGTGGGAGCGCTACTACATTCCTTATGGGTGGGTAGTCTGGACAGAAAATAAAGGACAGAAAAAGGATGCTGTTTTTGCTTGTTCTTCTTCATTACTTTGCTGCTTTGCTGTCTTCTGCCCCCCATGAACCATTTATTCTCTGGGATGCCCTTCTGGCATGGCACCTGCCTTGGAGCCAGATGATTGCAGACTGAAAGTCTACAAATTCTGTGCTGGAATAAACTTCTCTTTCTTTAATTTGGGGTGTTGGGTATTAGCAAAATGAAACAAAGTAACTAAAACAAGTAGAATTTGGTGAGAGGTTTAATGTGAAGATGAAAAGAGAGAGAATATAATAAAAGATGTCTATGTTTTCAGGAAAATACCATCACCAACAGAAGCAGCAAACTCAAGAAAGTCCAATGACTGAAGAAGGAGTGCAGGATAATCAGCGTAGGTGCAGATGCTTTGGTTTTTGAGCGTAGCTACAGTAATGCCAATTAAGCTCACTGAATTGAAGTCTAAAACTAATCTATAATGCTTTTGTCTGAAAAGGTTAGAGTTCTAAACATATATTCTTACAAAAAATGTACATATCATAATCATTTAGCTCACTGGGCTTCAAAAAAATTGAGTATGATCTTGTAAACTCCAGCTGAATCAGGAAATAAAATTAAAACATGAGTGGAGAGGAATCCCTCTGGAAATCCCACCCACTCTGCTGCTTCAAAGGTAACCATTACATGAACATGAGCTAATCTAGCCTGATTTTGAACTTTATAAAGGGGAATCAAGAATCATCTTACTTTTATTATTCTTATCATTTTTCAAATATCTTCATCTATATTTCTTCTCAATTTTTATTGAAAATAAAAAAAAATAAATTTTTCTACTTTTATTATTATTTTTTTTTCCTTTTGGTCATTTAGATTATTTCCCAGATGCAAACTGTTACAATTCAGTGCTTTCTGGGATCTGGAGCAATGGCATCACTGATTCTTCTACCGTTTACACATCTCACAGCTGAGTAGTAGCCTCTCTTCATTTTATTAATGTTAATTCCTAAGCATAATGCTCAGAGACGTACAATGAAGACACCTATTGTATTTGAATTTACATTTATGGAAAGTTAACATAAACTGTGCTTCAAAATAGCTTGAAAAACTATAATTTTAATAAGAAAACCATATGGCAATGAGGAAATATCAATACAGGGAATAGGGATAACTAAAAACCAGTACCATAGGGTTGAGGATTTAGCTCAACAGTTCCAGCACCTCTCCGGCAAGCTCAAAGTCCCTCGTTCAGTCCCAGTAACCACATACAATGGCATGGTAACTCACACCCACCAGCACTCAGAACCACATACCACAGCAGCAGGCATGCTGGCTCGTGCCTGTAATTCCAGCACTTGGGGGGCAGAGGTAGGAGGATTGCTGTGAATTTGAGGCTGAGCTCAGTGCCAGCCTAAACTACAAAGCAAAACTTAATCTCAAAAAAAAAAAAAAGTATCATAAACATTATTAGGAGCATACTTTAGAAGCATACTTTTAACTTGAGAAGAATTTTATACCAAGGATTTTGATATTGCTTCTTTTTGGTTAGTAAGATTATCCAGAAAAATTACAACTATTTGATATGCTGCTCTTTCAATTTTTTCTACTACTCACTTTAATTTCATTATTAAAAATATAGCAAAATTTTTCCTTCAAATAATAATATAGTTACTTATGGGCTGGATTTATTTGGAACAATTCAGATAGAAATGAGTTGCAAAAGAGCATCTCCCTTTGTTTTATCAACTCTGGACTGACTGCTTGCTAGTGGCTGTAGGACTAAGGGATAAAGAGTCACTTGTAAGCTAAGAGTACCTCTGCCTTCACTACCACCGTTTTAGTCTCCTTGACTGAAATGAGTTGTAAGGGAGAAAGAGTTTTTCCTTTTTAATTAATTAAGTTTATTGGTATATTTTAGGTATATTTAATGATTATGTTCATCATAGAGAATTTTTATCTGTACATGATATATCAGGACTCTCATTTGCCCCTTTCCCTTCTCCTCCTTTCAATGCATCTTCCCCTCCTTATCTACAGAAGCTTTGATTACATTCTTTTTCCTTTTTTTTTTTCCTTGTCTATTATTGTTAGTGTATTTCTAGACTCCGATTTCATGATGTTTGGTACTTTCTATCTTGTCTTTCTCCATTAGAAGCTCACTTCATCACACATTCTCAGGCATTTTACTTTCATCTCCACTTTCACCCTTCATTTCCCGGGAATCCTTCTTGTCTTGGGAGTACCTTGTTGTCACTTCACACTGCAGTTTTGTCTCTTTCCTGTGATGTCAGGGGATAGCAGTTCCTGCCAGACTCTTTGCTTAGGTGTTCTTTGATCAGAAACTTAGGCCAGTTCTTTACATTAGGAAGATATCAAGGCTAAAAATGAAGTATTATAACAAAATATTATTTTGGCCCTTAATGTTACTGCTGATGGTTCAGATTCTCTCTCTGTGCTTTTCCAAGTTTCACTGTGTTATGTATCTTATCATAACTTCAAGCTTATGAATTTTATATTTTGTAGTGTCCCTTTTGCTATTTAAGGAATTCATCAAGGTTCTAATAATATGACTATTTTTACATTTCAACAAGTTAATAATAAATAGTCATGTTTAATAGAAACTTATTCTTTGGTCAGATTTTAATCTCATTTTTCTTGATATTTTACTTTTGATAATTTGTATTCTGTTTCCTTTGTAATTCCATTATTTGATATCTTTCAGGCATAATTCAAATTTTTTTCATTGACCTTATGTTTGTGATGTGTTTAGATTATTCTTTGATTAAAAACAACCTGAAGGAACAATTCCCTTTGTTTCCAGGGAGAATTTGCATTTGTACTGCTATGAAGAAGTTAATTTACTCTTTTGTGCTAACAACTTCCTGGAAAATACACCTAGAAATAATCATTGCTGTTACAGAAGATTTCTAGGCTGCCATATAACCATAATTAATTAAAAGCCAAGGGTATGCATTCAGATCTGTTTCATTGCTTAATGTCTCACACACAAATCACATGTATCTTAGGAAGAAGAAAAAGAGTAGTAGTAGGAAAATAACAGTCAGAAAATGTCTGTGAATGACATGGTTTCAATCCTCAACTGAATAAAAATTCAAAGGAGATCTAAAATGTATTTGTACTACTCCATTTAATTCTTTAATTAAACTCATAACCTTTCTATAAAATAAGCATGTTATATTATTTTTAATATTCATGCTGGAAAACTTTTTTTTTTGTTTTTTAGACAGGATCTCACTTTGTAGTTCAGGCTGGCCCTGAGCTCAGCCTCAAACTCAATCACAGCAATTCTCCTGCCTCTGTCTCCGGATTGCTGGGATTATAGGCTTGAGCCACCACGTCCAGCACTGTGGTATGTGGTGCTGATTGCTGCTGAGTGTGAGTTTCCACGCCCAGTATAGGTGGCGTGGTGGGGGGAATCAAATGCAGGCCCTTGCGCTTGCAAGACAGGCGCCAGAACCATTGAGCTAAATTCCCCAGCCCTCATCCTGGAAAACTTCTAGTTCAAACTTTGAAAACTGAGTTTAACTTCCACCGTATTTTATATGAGTTAAAAAAATTTTTTTTGAAAATATCAAACATTTGCAGTAAAAGTTTAAAAGTATATCTTTCATTTTTGCACATAAAAGATAAACAATTTTTAATTAATCTATGTTCTTTAGGCAAAATTCCAGTGTCAAGTAATCATATTGACATGTGTTGTGAGGAAACTTTCAACTTTTAGATTTCTTAGATGTACTCCAGAAATTTTAACAAAAACACTGAACAAAGAGAAGATAACTCTGCTCCTGTGTTTTTTCTACTGTGACTTGTTGACTGAGCTACAGAATTCAATAACACTTACACAAAGAACATTAGACCTCATTGTATTTCAGAAACACAATACGTGGAACCCAGAATCTAAGGCAAAATAGGGTTAACCTGACTCACAGTTTCAGAGGATACAGCCAATGAGAAGCTGGGTTCAAGGCAGGAGCATCATGACAGAGGGCAGGTGCAGTAAAGCTGTTCAGTTTGAGGTAGTAGGGAGGAACTCCTGCAGGGAAACGGCATCAGAGATAAGGGTCTCAGGAACCAGATAAAGGATCCCAAAGTAATACACCACCACCACCACCACCACCACCACCACCCCGGCATGACTCACCTAGGACACTAAAAAGTATGCATTGCTAGTCTCCTGGGTAGCTTTTCAGCCCATGAAATTGACAATCAACTTGAACCCAGAAGTTTGGGGTTACAGGCAGATAAAATTCAATGACCTGGCATCCTAGTGACTTTCTAAGAAGACGTCTAGGGATGATAAAAACATGTGTTACAGCTGATTTGTCCCTCTAGTTTCTAAAAGTACTCCCAAAGTCTTACTGCTGTTTGTATACTGAAATCAGAATACTCTGCACACAGTACTTTAAATCATTTCTCCAGTCTCTTTGAAGGCTGAGTAGGACCTTCTGCCAAGAGATTTGGAAATGACCCAGGAAGCACAAAAAACAGCCTTGGACAGTGGGTTTCATTTGTCTGGAACTGCAGATGACTTACTCAGATGTACAACTTACTAACTTAGACCTATGGATGTCTGCCCTGTCCTAGAGATCAACTACTAAGATTATTGGTGGACATCTTTCCCACCCTGCAGGATCTTTTTTTTTTTTTTTAAGACAGGGTCTCACTATTTTGTGGTTCAGCCTGACCCTGAGCTCAACCTCAAACTCACATCATAGTAATCCTCCGGCCTCTGCTTCCCGAGTGCTGGGATTACAGGCATGAGCCACCACGCCACCACGCCTGGCACCATGGTATGTGGTACTGATTGCTGCTGGGGTGAGTCTCCATGCCCAGTATTGCATGTGGTTACCGGGGAATTGAACCCAGGCCCTTGCGTTTGCAAGATTGGCACAGAAACTACTGACCTAAATCCCCAGACCCCCTCAAGTATCTTCTACTACAAAGACTATTGCACTAGGATTATGGGATGACATTTCCCCTGCCCTAAGGAATCTTCAACTACAGGGATTACTGTGGATATTTGCCCTGCTTTATGCATGCTAGGATTTTGGGTATGAAAGCTAGGCATCGAATAAAAGTGCAGCGAGGTTGGGGTATAAGATCGCTTTCTGCTGCTGCTCAAAGTAGCAAGAGTTGAGCCTGGGTTCAGCCTTTTCTCAAGGTCCCAGTTTTGTTGTTTGCTGTTTGTTAATCCTTTTGCTGTGGGACTCACAGGGTACTAGAGTTTGCCACATTGGTTCTGGCTGTGTCCTCTTCCCCTGTCTCCCACATTCATTAGGTCCATGTAACTTGTTCCTCACTAAATGAGAGCTGTTTTGTTGCTTGTGAGAGTGGTTGAGGATGGAGTGGTTTACCTAAGGAAAAACTACAACATCCACTATGGTGACATCAATAGGGTCAAAGAGTTTAATCTGTCAGCTTTGTGCATGTATAGTGTTGCAATAATCTATGTCTATCCTTCTGCTTTGGGTGATATTTATAAATCAACAGGAATGATAGAGTTCTTTTTTTCTTCAGAAGAAAACTGGTAGTAGGACATGTTGTTTTGTTCAAGTGAACAATAACTGCATGGATACAAATTGTTCCAGTGCTTCACTGTGGAGAGCAATAAGCAAATCTGACTTGTAACCTCCATTGTAAAGATAACAAGTAAACAGCAAGATCTGTTTACAGCAGATGTTTACCTTTGCTGAATACTGAGAACAAGATAAATGTTCCATGACTGAAAACAACAAGTCATTAAGACCAAAAGATGGGTGGTAAAGGGAAGTAGGCATGGGTGAATGAATGTTGTTACAAAGAGATACTTTTCTTTATGCTTGCTGTATAAAAGGCCAAGATAAAATAAACTCAGCAACTGGGCGCATCAGCACTGAGCACTGGGCTCTTAGCATTGCTGGGTGTCCTCCTGACTCTATGCCTTGTCTGTCTTTTTTTTTTTTTTCTCATATCTACTCCCCCATTCAGGGACTGTCTGGCAGGTGACAGCTGGCTCCATCACACTTCACCTTGGAGCTGATCTATTATGACCTATTCTCACTACCCTTTGTGTATATATGCGCATTTTCTGTGTACTTCCCGGGCAAATGTAAGACACTGGCATTATCAAAATCCTCTGCCGCTACCAGGGCCCTCCAGATCCATTTTAGTGGTGACAGATGAATCCTGTAGCCAAGGACAACTTAGTACTTAACAGAATTGATGGGCATTCTGCTTCTTTCTATGTGATATGCTTTGATATAACATTTGACCCATAAGCAGGTTTAAATTCAAAGGATACAAGTCTTCCTTTCTCCCTGTTCTGTATATGGACAAGTAGTCCAAAGTGCTCCACGCGACTGACTCAAACAAATCAATCAAAAACTTTGACTTAAACCTTACTTTGTGCTTGTGGAGGAACTGTGTATTGAACTGAGATTAAAATCTGTGACTCTCTCACATCTTTCTTGGTCATGTATGCCATCTTGCAAGGTACATATTTTTCTAGAATATGTGAAATAGATAAAAGTGGTTTAAAAGTCTCTGAGGACTTTGTATTTTACATTTGTCTCTATTTTTTTGCCCAAACATGTATTATTCTCTCAGATAACTATGATTCAGGTTATTTCTGCTGGTGGCTTTTGATAAATCCCAAGGAAGAGATGAGTAACATTGAAAACATTTTGAATCGAGTCTCGTCAAGAAAAGCTCTCCCTGGGATTTCCAGGGTAGAGCCAAGCGACAGTTCCAAGGATAAGACTTGCAGTCCATTTTGTTTCCTCAAGAGGTTTGCAAGAGTATTTTTCAAGACTACTACACTTCCAGATATAGTGGCTTTTAGTTCTCATACAGACTCCGAAGAAATAAATATTTATGTGGTAACTTACAATGCTATAATTTTTCTATGTTCATGGAAATACTTAGGTGTTTTGGTGGAATAAACGCTCCTCAGATCTTTGAAAGCCTTTTGCTAATTTTATGATATATGGCTTTCATGAAGGAATACATTTTTAAATGTTGTCACTCATGCATTATAGAAGATGAGGTAGTGTATTCTCCATTTAGTTAGTCATATTTTCCACTTTTTTAGAACTTTCTTTTTCCCAATTACGACTCTACCTTCTTCTAAAGGGACCCTACTTTTTGACTGACAACATACTCAAACATTTTTATTTTTCCTCCTGATTTTTCTCCTCAGAGCATTTTATTCTTTAGTGTAGAGAACAGCGAAAGAGGACATAACTAGACCCTCTGCAGTTAAGTTCTAACCTCCGGTGAGCCCAACATCACAAGGCAAATTAATATATAGACAGAAATGAAACATAGAGAAGATGCTGAACTTGGGCCTGATCCATGTTACTCTGGGCAACAAAGATGACTGACAGGAGCTTGTCACACTTCTATTCAGTACAATAGGAGTAAGTAATGTAACAGGTCACTCAGAAGCAAGCATGCAACAGGTGTCTAACAGAGCAGTGGTTTTTGGTACATCAGGAGTAACAAATTTAACAGGTCACTCTAAGGCAGTGGGTTTTTACATCCTAGAACAATGAGGAAAAAATGTGTAGAAGAAGGTTGTAGGGTGTCTTCAGCTGATGTAGTTTTGCCCTGGAGCATCACAGCATGTGAGACCACTGTGATCTTTGTTGTTACAGGTAGTAAAGGTGGAATTATGTCTGGACATGCCATCGCTGGCTTATAGGCAGGAAAGCTAGGCCTAATCATAGTTTTGTGAAATTATTTTTCCTCAAAGTTATATAGGATTATTCCTGACACTTTAAGAGTTCAAATCAATTTTGTAGTAGAAATGAAGTTGCACAAAGAGTCCTGGAAGCACTATCTGAGTGATCACAGTGATGTTTGATGGTCTGTCGTCTATTCCTAGTTTAGTCATCCTGTGCACTAGAATACACCTATGAATATGTAATGTTTGAAGTTAGATTCTCAACCTTAAAGCTTCCATTAGTTCCACTGGCTAGAACCTCCAGCTATAAGAAAGACTATTGGTTTGGGGACAAGGCTTCTTTCTCATCATCTTAGTAGCTATTTTTTATTCATGTGTACTCTTTTAATCTCTTCTGTAATTTGCATTCATATTTTAGTTCTACAAATATAACAATGAACTGAAGTATATCTACATTTGTGGCAGGAAGTTGTGCTTTTATTTCATTTGAAATTATTAAACTATCATTTGAAGTTCAGTGAAATGTGGGTAAGTCATTAGAAGATATCTACATTAAAGTCTCAGTTAGTGATTTTGAAAGACTTCCCACAATTTTTCCAAAATAGGTAGTATAGTTACTACATTCTCTTTCTGAATTTTTTTTAATGTGGTAGAACCTTAATATAATAGAAACAAATTTGGAAGTAGAAATAGCATAATACTGGAAGTAATTTGTCTGCTGTATTTGTCTTCTAGTATGCCAGAATTATTACACTGAACAAATAAAAATACTTCACCACTTTAACTACTTTTATAAAGTTTTAATTTTTCCTTCAATTGCAAAATTTTGGATGAGGATAATTTCTTGGTATAATCATTCTTAGAAGGGTAAAGAGAAAGCATTGGAAATATTATTTACTATATATAGAAAACTGTACTTACATATTTTATAGACTGTTTTTTATTGCAGTAATAGAATAAAGCTAATAAATCTGTCATCTTTCTTTCCTTCCTTCCTTCCTTCCTTTTCTTTGTTTTTTATTGCAGTAATAGAATAAAGCTAATAAATCTATGTCATCTTTCTTTCCTTCCTTCCTTTTCTTTCTTTCTTTCTTTCTTTCTTTCTTTCTTTCTTTCTTTCTTTCTTTCTTTCTTTTCTTTCCTTCCTTCCTTCCTTCCTTCCTTCCTTCCTTCCTTCCTTCTTTCTTTCTTTCTTTCTTTTTCTTTCTGAGACAGGGTCTAAATTTGTAGTTCAGGCTTGCCTTGAACTCACTATGTAGCCCAAGCCAGTCTCAAACTCACAGCAATCTTCCCACCTCTGCCTCCAGAGTGCTGGGACTACAGGCATGATCTACTATGTCCAGCGTTGTGGTGTGCGGTTACCAGGGATCAAACTTGACCTTATGTTTGCCAGGAAGACGACAGAATCAATGAGATAGATTCCCCTCCAAAGTCATCTCATATTTAACATATATGTGATGAGAACATTTAAAATTTAGTCTTAGTGGTACTTTAATGTACATTAATTGTTACCTACATTTACTATATATTGAATTTGATTTAAAAAAAAAAACCTGTTCTTTGCATAATTTAGGGAGTTAAATAATACATGCAAGGGGAAAGATTATATATATAAAATAAAAATAATTGATAAAATTGAATGAATAAAAATTAAATGATAATTTGTTTTCAGAATATCATTACCAATCATCAGTTTGTCCATTTGTGCTATTTGATTCATTTTCCTATCCTTGTCTGGGACAAAATATTTGACACCCACAACTTACAGGCAGGAAGAGTTATTCTGGCTCATGGTTATAGACAATTCAGTCCATGGTTAGTTTATTGCCAGGCATGAATGGCTTGGCTTAGGGTACAGGGGAAGAATGCTGCTCAACTCATGACATCCTAGAGGCAGAGAGGAAAGGGAGGTCAGGGATGTGTGGAGCAGAAAACATAGCCTTCTAAGTCACACTACTAGTTCCTGCTACCCCCATCAGGTACCTCTGGCTAGCACACATTTCACAGGTCCCTCTGTGTAATCAGGAATAGAATCACTGGTACATCTATCTCTCTCATGAACCAATCATTTTCAAAAAGCCCTACTTCAGAACATGCAAGGCTTTCGAGGGACATTTTGGATGAAAGTCATAGCAGTGCACACAGGTAAGGACTGGTTAGTTCAGGTTGCATAAAAGGCCAGCTGCTTAGAAAACAATGATGCAATTTTAATCGTACTTCTTCTCATCCCCAGTCAGCACACACTTATTTAAGGACTCAGGCTAACAGAGCAGCAGCCATTACAAACATTGAGAATTTATGTTTTGGAGAAGAGTAAACATCACTAGCTGGAGCCCAGTTATATAGCCTGATCTGAAGACAACTGCCATGCACTTGGTAGCAAGGAAGAACAAAAACATAATACTGGATAAAAGGCAGTGGTCAACACTGTAATACATGAAGGGGGAAAGAGATTAACTTTGGCTTATCAGACTAAATATGACGAAGTGAGGTATGTAATTAGAAACAAAATCTGTAGCAAATTTAAACATGCCAAAATGACGGGTCACAACAGAAGAATAGAGTCTTGCAATGTGGATCACAAAAATTCTTCCAGCTTATGCCAATAATTTATTCCATCTATTCACATGCACTATTGTTTCTGTATGTGTTACTCCATTTTTCTTATAATTCTTCTGTTAGTGTTTATTAGATTTTGTGTATTCTGTATGTGGCTTATTTCTGTAAGAAGTATATACTGCTATCGGGCCGGGGATTTAGCTCAGTGGTTCCGGCGCCTGTCTTGCAAGCGCAAGGACCCGGGTTCGATCCCCGGTAACCACCTAGCAATACTGGGCGTGGAGACTCACCCCAGCAGCAACCAGTACCACATACCACAGTGCCGGGCATGGTGGCTCACGCCTGTAATCCCAGCACTCGGGAGGCAGAGGCAGGAGAATTGCTGTGATGTGAGTTTGAGGGTGAGCTCAGGGCCAGCCTGAACCACAAAGCGAGACCCTGTCTCAAAAAATCTAAAAAAAAAAAGTATATACTGCTACTCACAGATATTGTCATGTATGCTGAGAAAAGATAATTTAATATTTTACTATAATATTTACGGAGTTAAATAATTATTAATCAAAATACAGAAAATTGTCTTTGATGTCACTAGATAGCACTGATTGCTTTTGTCTATTTCTGTCTTAAGAATCTCAGTTTCTTGTGAAGGCTTCACACATAATAATATCCATATGGTGTTTTTTGCAATATTTGTTTATATTTTAGAGGTATATTTGAAATATCCTCAACTTAAATCTTAAATTCATTAGAAAAATTCACTAAATATAAACCCAATTTAATATTTTGTTTCAAAAGCTGTATGTTGCTAGAAAAAAAACCAATTGATTAAATACATTTTATTAGAAATTTAATTACCTATTTCCATTACTAGAATGTACTGTAGTTGGTACTTTTCTCTTAGTCTCAAGTTACAAGCACACAAGATGATGTTTACAAATATCATTTACTAATATGTACCAGAGATGAAACACTAGATAAGTTTTAGTTACATAACTTAATGTACTGTCTATGAACATTTCTAATTCTAACAGTGTATTTTCTCATTCATAATTTAGTATGACCTCCACCCAGAAAATATTTTGTATTGATTTATTATTTTATCATATATAATTTTCTCATGTACTAATTTAGATAAATTCACTATATATAATGCATTTGTGGTGCTGAGGCTTAAATCCACAGCTGATGTGCATTAGGCAAGTGCTTTAGAATACAGCTCTAGTCTTATATATTTTATTTAACAGAGATTTATTCTTAAATATTAAATCAATTCAAAATGTTAAAAAATAAACCTTTAAGTTATTGTCATGCATTTGGTATTCTTGCAGCAAATGTTTGATTTCCAGATGTACTTACTCAAACACTCAGGTGATTGTAGAATACTCAGAAATGTAAAAATTTCCAGATGTCATGGATGTTAAAGCTGAGTGAATAACATTACATGCTTTGAGATATTTAACCTACAAATACAGTGTAATAATTACTGAAATAATTACTTTGAATTTAGGTGTTTTTCCATAAGAATTGACATATTAATGATAGTATATTAGGCTGGGTAGCCTTACTAGTTAAAGACATTTCGTAAGAAAAAAAAAACACAGTAAGAAATGTTTAAAATTTTAAGAGACTTTAATCTCAGGCCCAAAAGCTTAAATTTTATTCACTTACTCATATGCTTTTAATTGATGAAGTAGAGAATAAAAACCTCACCCTTAGGAAGATTAATTTTTAGTGTTTTAGTAATATTCATGTAGGCCTAGAGGAAAGCTGGAGGCAAGGAAGCAATTAGAGGTTTTTAAATTTACTGCAGAAATAAGAAAATAAGAACTTGGGTTGGATAAAACTACCATGAGAATATATAAAACAAAACATAGAAAAAAGATGAATTTCAAATATTTTCTATTGCTTGGCAAAATATTTGCAATGAAGATGAAGAAAGGAAAATTAAATTGATTTATAAGTTTTACTTGACTGACTCAAGAAAGAGTAATTAAAACATAAAAATTTCAAAATTCTGACCACAGGGATTCCAGACGAGTCTAATTTAAACATCTTGAGCCTTGAGGGTGTGAGAGATTGTCAAGTATATTTTAATCAGGCAACAGAAATGTGGAACAGAAGTTGTATAACAGTTTTCAGGCTCCTAAGGAACAGATGAGTTATAAACCATTGTATAATTCTACTCGAATAATGTAAGTACAGCTTACTTTATGTCAGTCATTTGTTGTGAAGTTCTCAAATGAATTTCAGGATGTAGTTTTTAAATATTCATGTTTGTGTAGCCCATAGTTTAGAATTAAACAAAAATATAAAAATAAACTACAACGTGACAGTTATTTCACTTTTGAAAAGTTCACTGACTCTGATTCCAATAATTCAAGTACAGTTCTATACAACTTTCATTGCCCCGACAGTACACACGATAGATTTACAGAAAAATGTTCAAGTGTGTCACACCTTGACACCTTTCTTCTTAAAATATATAAAATATCAAAGAGGAAAACAACTATTATGCATTAAAATATTAAAGAAGTAAGATTTTACACATTTTCATGCACATGAACACACATGCACATATAATATGCATACACATAATGATGCAGCATGTACATTATGATGCGGGGGTATATATTTTATATAACTAATTAGAACATTTAGGATTAATCATTCAAACCATGTGATTTATTATCGACTTCTCTGATCAATGTAGATGAGTAATTTTTTTTTTTTTTTTTTTTTTTTTTTTTAGGTTTTTTTGAGACAGGGTCTCGCTTTGTGGTTCAGGCTGGCCCTGAGCTCAGCCTCAAACTCACCACAGCAATCCTCCTGACTCTGTCTCCCAAGTGCTGGGATTACAGGCATGAGCCACCATGCCTGGCACTGTGGTATGTGGTACTTGGTTGCTGCTGGGCGTGAGTCTCCACACCCAGTATAGGTACGTGGTTACCAGGGATCGAACCCAGGTCCTTGCGCTTGCAAGACAGGCGCCGGAACCACTGAGCTAAATCCCCAGCCCGATGAGCAATTTATTTTGAAGCCATGGTGTTAGAGCTGAAATAATTGTCAGAAAAGAATTTGTAAAATAAGTAACACTTAATTTGCAATAAACACTAAAATAATAGTGTTTTGTGTCCATTCATTATTGTATGTTCTTAGTATATTTCAATCCTTCTATTTCCTTATTTGAGATTTTAGAAAGTTGGTATGTCAGTGTTTATTTAACACTGATTACAATAAAAGCAGAGTTCTTTCTATGGCTTTGGAGATTTCTATTGTAAGAAAAGACATTTTTATTTATTTAGTCAAAAACTTTCTCTTAAAGTTGTTATGTGCTATTCCAAAAATTCGCATCAAATGAAGTAATATTACTATCTTACATCATAGTAGAAGATAGTAGAAAAATAATACATGTCATATCATACCTTACCATATCACACCATATTAGAAAGATCTAAGATCTATGAGGCAAAAATGGAGCACTGGAAGAAATGAAAAGTAGTGAATGGTATTTATTTCAAAGAAGGTAACAATGCAAGGCCTAATAAGATACTGAAAATTCACAAAGTCCTAAATGATGGAAAAATTGAGTCTTCACAAGAATCTCTAAGATTTGAGTTTTCTAGTCAGCCAAACAAAAACATGTGAATGGTGGAGATGATAATTTGGCTGGTATTTAGAGAAACTGAAGGGCAAAATCAACAACCCTTTTGCACGGCAAAGAGTGTGTGATGCTGACCACAGAGCAGGTCATGTAGGAAGTTAATTGATATTAATGGGGGCTTAGAAATCTACTCGAAGTTTGGAAAAAAGAAGTATCACGATTTTATTTAAAGTTAATGAAATGAAAATGAATTATTTAGACTGCTGTATCTTGGCACAACTAAACAGGATAGCACGGAAATTATAGAACATTACAGAGAAGGGACCACATTAAACACTGAGTTTAGAGATAGAGCTGACAAGACTTCCTAAGGGGTCAATGTAGACTATAGGAGAAAGAGATAGTGCTAGAACAACTCTGCTATGCTAGAGGCTGGGTAATCTGGAAAAACTGCCATTAGTAAATTAGAAAATATTAGGGAAACTACAATCAGTTTTGGTTATTTATTTGAGAACAGGCACCAATACAAATTTGGAAGACAGGGCAGAAGTTTGCGGCAAAGCATTTCTTTCCATCCGTCATGCACATTATTTTGTTTTGCTATAAACATCATTTTATTATTCCCTACAGGAGAAGCTTTCACTAAAACTCAGAGTTGACAAATAATATTTGAAAATATGAAACTGGATTAGATCACACAGTCAGAAACTTAATCCTATAAGCTTTTATTATTTATTAACTAGAAAGAAGAAAATGTCCACAAAGTATGCACAAGAGAAGTAAAGAGAAAACAGGAGAGTAGTGTAGCCTATAAATTAAGTAAAACACATGAGGAAGGAGGAATTATTAATACTTCCTTGAAAAAAAACTGTGAAACTAGAATTTATTATTTAGAGTTGGTGGCCTTTTTGATAAAAGTCTTTATTACTATATTAATATCTTTGTGTTGATGGTAAAGAATAAATTTAAACTTTAAATGGATAAGTTGGACAAAGAAAGGTCCTTTTAAAAGTGTGAATTACATAGAACATTTATATAGATACCTGAGAGCTGGTGACATTTAAATTTGAAAAAATAAGGGTGTGGCAGGGAGAATGAGTAAGATTGGTGGGTTCTAAAAAGAAGAAAAGTGTAAAGGTTTTCAAGTGGAATATAGAAAAAGGCATTGTCTAAACATGCACTTAAACATCTTAGTGTAGAATTCCCCTAGAAGTTGTAGCTGTATTTTAAAGGATAGAGGTTGAGTAGATCTAATGCAGCTTCAGAAAGGTCAAGGCCTAGGATCCAGGTCTCTGACTTGTAATGTCTAACTAAGTCACCTTCAGATCATGATCTATATCCAGTGATAACTCAGAGTTCCAATTAAAATAACATCCTGTGCTCAATGAACTGAATATATATTGTCTCAATGAAAACTCAAAGTTCTCTCTGTAGGATTATGGAGATGGAGAGAGAGCTCAGTGGTAGAACCGTTGAGCCTTCGTATACAAGTCCTTGGGTTCCATCCACAGCACCTCAAGTTGATAATTTTGTTGTTTATTTTACATTAGCCCTTGAATTGCAGAGAAGGTAGAGAAAAAATTTAACAACATGCAGCAAGCATCAGAGTTTGGATTATTAACCTGATTATATGGTAATGGAATCGGAATCCTTAACTATGAATGATGTTTGTTTTCTCATTGAATTTCACTTTGACAAAAAAGGTCAGAAATAAAGTACAACCAAAAAAAACCCAAAAGAAAACATTGTTTTAAAATGATAAATATTACCAGTAACTTTAGAGAAAGAGCTGGCAACCACTTTCCCTGAGTCCAGAGAGTACATCCTTTGGGTTCGGCATTCCTGATAGTCTCTGTGGCAGCTGCTCAAGCCACCCTGAATGATGCATAAACCCATAGACATAGTTCTGCACCAGCAAATCCTTATATTCTCAAAAGAAAGTTATCATACAATTTAATATACAAATACTAAGCTCCTTCCTGATGTGCTAAATGGTAGGCTTTAGTCCTGACTGAAAATGGGCGCTTTGTGGAATGTGTTAAGAATGAAATTTACAACTTCGATAAGCATCTATCTGCCTGTACAATATATCACTCCCTAGACAAAAAGTGGTCCTTGTAATTGAGTGAGCACTACAAAAACATGTTAATTCTGAAAGATTTTTCTGGAATGCAAAATTAGGAAAAGGAGAAACTTAAGAGATCCAAGAAAATATTAGTTTGATAAAATAATTAAAACTCTATAATAACAGAGAAAATTCTGTGGAAAGTAGTATCATATCCCAGATATTTTCATTGTTAAGGCTTTCAGTCATAATATAAGAACTGAGGGACAAATAATCCACAACTATTTATAAGATAACGACTAAATCTTGCAAAATATGTAATTGCTCATCAAATATCTTGCAATTACAGAGTTTTAGGGTAAGGAATGCATTTAGTTATAAATCCAACAATTTAAAATTTTGAACTGAAGATACACAATCACCTAGTATTTTTTCAAGCTTTCATCTCTATGCTATATTACTTCTTGTTTTATAAGTCTATTATAGGAAATCGAATTGGGAGGAAATTGAACCTATTCACTTAAGCTATAATGCATACACTATCACTAGTAAGACTAACATATCATCTAAAATATCATTAAATGGTAACTTTATTCCATTATTGTATTCATGTCTATTTCATAGACAGAATATCATAAAATACTGTTTTCATCTTTTCTCTAACATCTTTTAAGAGAATTAAGTTGTCAACAATAATTGATTTACTATAAATATATAAGGATTTTTTTCCTAGATATGAACTGTGCCTATGATTTCTTTCAGCAGATTTTAAACTACATTCAATTACAAAAAAATTGACAAAATTTGCAGCTAATAAGTGGATTTCTTGCTTTGAATTTATATTTTAAGCTCCTATTTCCAATAATTAATAATTCCATTTAGTTAGAAATGCCATCAGCAATCCTTAGGGTACTGGCCCACTGCAAAGTGATTTTTTTATTTTCCTTTCTTAAAAATTCCATAATGTTTTTCTTTTCATAGATAAAACTACGAATTTTCCCAGTCTTTTGTAGCAAATTTTTTTTGTCAACATGCATTTTAACAGTTCATAGTCATGTGCCTTTCTATGTAATCTACTGCTTTCAAAAAGATTCTTGTCATTATATTTTTCTGCAGTTTACCTGTAGACTTGGATAATATTTCCTACAATAGTTTTATTAGTCTTTTCTCTGTCATCTCCTTTAACTGATGTCCCAAGCACACATGTTGTACTTTGTGATATTGTTCTACAGTCTTAAATTTTTATTCATTTTTTTAAAGTTTTGTCTCTGAGTTCTGAGTTAAAAATTTCAACTATTCTTTTTTTTTTAATTGAAATCATTATTGGTACATTACATATACACATCATGATTGCCCTCAACAATGAGAATTTGTACTAGTATGTGACACAACTTAATTCTCATTTTTTCTCATAGCCCTACCCACCCTACCACCCCACCCCCTATATATACTTATATCTTGATTTTTAAAGACTTACTTCCTCTGATGTCTACATTCTGACAGAAAGTTTACTCAGCTAACTTTAGCAACTGAACGTTTAAATACTTAAATTTCTACTTTAAACAAATATTCTACATCTTTGCAAACATTTCCATCATTTTATTGATTACAGTCGCATTGTATTCATCTCACTAAGCATGCATACCTTAAATGTTTTTCTGACAATTCTAACGTCAGGGACCTATAATGGCTGAAAATTTTATTTTTCCTCTCTGATCATCTAAAGTAACAGTCATTTTGGGTGGAGTACTCATCACCGCAAAATTTTACAATTGGGCTTCTCTTTGTACTAGTATATCTATTTCAAATTCTGAATTTTTGTTTGTGTGGGTGGTTAAATGAGAGTCAAGTAGTAAATATCGTTACTCCTCTGAACAGAAATCACTCAGATTTTATTATAAACCAATTTCAGTCTACCCATATGTCACTGGATCAAAATCAACAGAGTTCATGTGTGGAGTGGTTGATTTACTCTTCAGTCATCTCTTAGTGTTTCCTTCTTCCTTTCAAAGGACCTTTGTTACATATGGTGTTTTCTCATGCTGACAAAAGCAATGAGCTTCCTCTCATAATTCTCTTCACATCCTATCTTTAGCTTCTCATCTCCTACGTTATTACACTTAAGAGTTTCCTTTATTATTTTGTGTCATGCAATATGCCACTAACATATTTTCCGTATTTCCTTAATCCAGGAAAAATAATTTCACTTCACCTACTTTATAAAAATGTGTTGGGTGGACACAGAAACTTAAATTGGGAGTTGAAAAACTATAACATTAGGTTGTATATTGAAAGATATGGTTTTTACATTTTCATTAATTTTCTTACATTTGTTTCATACTGTAGGGTACGACTTTTTTTCTGTGATGCCTTTTGTAATTTTGTTATTATTAGTTTCCAGTATTTTTATAGGTTGTATATTGAAAGATATGGTTTTTACATTTTCATTAATTTTCTTACATTTGTTTCATACTGTAGGGTACGACTTTTTTTCTGTGATGCCTTTTGTAATTTTGTTATTATTAGTTTCCAGTATTTTTATTTTGATATTATATGTTCTTGCATTGATTTTTTTTTTCCTAAGCAGAGAATTCTGAATTTCTTGCTTAACTAGATTTATGCTTTTTACCAAGTACTGAAATTTCTTACCATGTTTCATGTACCATATTTTACTATCACTCTTTCATTTTAAATCAAATGATACATGCCTTGAGTTCCCCACAGGTCAGTGGAATTCATCTGTGTTTCAACTCTGTGGTAAATATATACAACCATAACCACAAGTATATCAAAAGACATTCTGAAATACTGATTTACATCTACTCATAATAAAGAAGTTTGAATTGAATAGATGAAAAATGATAAGTAAAATGAAAAGTGATAAGTAAAATAGAAGAGTTGTTAGAAGTAATTACATGCCACAATTATGTATGTATAATAAATTAAAAACAGAAACCTTATTAAAATATGGATGATATTGCAAAGCAATTTATAACTCTTGGAAACTGAGAA
>PVIR01011300.1:0-47564 GCA_004026965.1 Petromus typicus
GGGCTGCGCTTGGGGTGCAGGGGCGCTGGGGACGGGCCGCCTGGCAGAGGGAGAGGCTGTTACAGCTGCAGTTACCGGTCAGTTACAGCACAGAAGCTGCCCGCCCGGGGCGTCCTGGGAACTTCATGACTCTTCACAAAGGCTGAGGTCTCAGAGGAGCCCCATCCTGATAATAACTCAAGATCACCAGGGTACAGAAACCGGCCTGGAAACGCCACACACAACGCCAGGACGGGAACCTGCAGTCTGGGAGGCTGAGGCAGGAGGATGGCAAGTTCAAACCCAGCCTGGGCCACTTAGCACTTTAGCAAGACCCTGTGTCAAAATAAAAATAAGGGGCTGGGTGTAGCTCATGGAGTTTGATTCCTGGGACTGGGGGGAAAAATACTGAGAACAACTTAAATGCCCTTTAACATGGGAGTGGCTAAGTAAGCCTGGGAATTTCCATAAAAGGCTACACAGTGTGAGATTCCATTTCTATGAAATGCCTGCAACCAGCAATGCAGGGAGAGCAGCTCAGTGGCTGCTGGGGCTGGGACAGACGGAGGACTGGAAATCAGTGGCTAAGGGCCGTGGCATTTCCTTTCAGGGTGATGAAAATCTAACACTGATGACAATAAGGGGTTCACACCTCCGTCACTATTGGAAAGCCGCCAAATTAAACCTTTTATGTGCATCAAATTTATAATAATATGTGAAGTGTATTTCAACAAAGCTGTTAAAAAATAGTGGAGAGCATTAATATTTGAGGAGCAAGTGACAGACCTCTCAGAAGTTTCCATAGTTAATTTACGGCAGCAGTGGGATTACTTTCTGTGGCAGGCTAGATTATCTGTTAGCTGCAGAATGCACAATACAATCCACAGCCTTCTTCCACTAGGAAAGGTGACTGCAACGCAGAGAAGTAAGAAGGCAGGCTCTCAGCAGCCACTTTGTACAAAGTGTTCTATGCCCCAGTTACAGTGGATTAATTCCAACCAGACTGCTATCAGATTTCTACGCCTGAACAGCCCATTTAGAGAAAGGCCCAAAACTGAGATGTAAGAAATTTGTTGAATGAAGTCAAGAAAAAAGATAAGATGAAATAAGAACAAAAAGGAAAAGCAGAAGAGCAGAGAGGAAGCGGGACACAGACAGCATCTGCTCTGGCTCTGGCGCTTGTCCCAGATTTAATCCCTTACTGAGCTGCCTCCAAAACCATGCACCATCTCGCCTCTTTGTCATCTGCTCCCCCAGGGCCGCAGCCTCGGGCGCAGGAGAGCCCTGGGCAGGGCGGGTCTGAGGTGACACTCACAGAAGTCACTGTGCCTGCGCTGGCGGTGGTAGGTGGAGGAGGAGCTCCGCTGCCCTTTGCTGTGGCTGGTACCTTTGCTGGAACTCGTTCCATTGGTGGTGTCGCTGGGCGCCCGCACCCGTGCCAGGGCCAGCCCTGGGGCGCCCCGGTCTCCACCCTCCTGTGAGATGACAGATGAGGTGCCTCAGACCCCTGGGTCCATACCCCCAGAATCTGCCTGCCCCAGGCTCCCGGGCCGCCCACTGACCTCGGTCTTCCTGCCCAGCAGGAGGTAGGTTGCGGTCACTTCATTGTACTTCTGGCTGGTCAAGGCCTCTTTGATTTCTTCCCGTGTGTAGCCCATCCCCACCATCACCTCTGGGACAGGGGACGGAAAGCAGGGTCAGCCTCCCAGACCCATTCCTCTAGCTAGCTTGTGGTGCTCGCCAGTCTGCTCTTCAGCCCAGGAAGACTGCATTCTCTCCGGTGGTAACACCTCATTCACCTTAAAGGCTGAAAGTCCTGGCCCGCTCCACACTCCAGGAGCAGGAATATGACCCACATCTAGCCATTCAGAGTGTTTCATCTCCCCAAGCCACAACGATTGGTTCTGGAAAGGACTGTGACCCAGATCAAGCCAATCAGAGTGTTCCATCTCCAGCCATACTGATTAGTTCCGGGCCAGCCAACGATCACCTCCGACTGGAATACCAGTTACGTTCCCATAAGCGATAAGTTCCAGCTACAGGGGAAAGCACCCTGGCTGTAATGATGTGACCAAATAAACTGTCGCTATTAGGTTACACCATGTGAAATCGCTGATTTGGCAATCTTTGATCGCATTTTTGTAAGTCAGTTTGCATGGCTAGACTCTATGTATTTTTGATTCAACCTATTCCTGTTAGGTGGTTAGAAAGAGACTGAGTTGGGTTTTCTGTAACTTGCTAAGGCAGCTGGGCTATGCTGGTGGCCTTGGCTTATTTAGCAGTAGGACAGGGGATGAATGAAGGGTTTCTAAGGAGCTCTTCCAGACCTACTACAGTTCACCCAGACCAGGCCTGTTAATCTCAGCTACCTGGGAAGCGGAGTCAGGTAGATCTCAAGTTCAAGCCCCACCTAACGACTTAATAGGACCCTGATTAAAAACAAAAAAAGGAAAGGCTGGGGATAGAGCTCAGTGCGAAGGCCCTGGATTCCATCCCCAGTACAACTCTGAGGTAGGCTCTGACTATTTTCATGTGATGATGAGGACCTGGAAGGTCAGAGAAGGGACCACTTGCTCAGGATCACAGAGCAGGTAAGTGCCCACACAGGGACCACAGGCCAGATTCCTCACTGCTCTCCCTAGTAGCCCAGAAAGTTCCACTGAGGCATACCCCGAGGACCAGGAGACCCAACCTCACCGATTCGCTTGGTGTCCCCGAAGTCCTCTTCGGGTTCTGTGTATGGCTTCAGCTCCTCACCCTCATAGCCGATGTTGATCCATTTGTCCTTCATGATTTGCTGCGGGATGGGGGAGGGGAGCAGTGTCAGAGGGAGACAGGGACATAGCTCCCACCTCCTGGGGTCCCTGGGCCACACCCCACTCAGGACCCCAAGGCCTCACCACCAAGCATGGAGGATCCCTGAGAGCTGGCACTGCCCCGCCCCATCCTCCCCCCCTGCCTCCTGTGGGCCCCAGCACCCTGTAATCACCCTCAGCTCATTAGCTAATTATTGCCTGGCAGGAAGGAGGTGGGGCTGGTGGGGGTGTGGGGAGCCTGGGAGCCTTTTTGAGCCACTGGGCCACCTCACCTCCAACAGCCTGTCTCAGGCAGCCAGCAGGTGCGGGAGGGGGTGTGAAGGGTGGTAGGGGGTGCAGGCAAAGTGCAGGGGAGAGGGACAGAGGGCTAGTGGGTGAGGGCCAGGCTCACCTCGAGAGTACAGCGTTTAGCTGGATTCAGCACCAAGAATCTCCGCAGGATGCTCTCGCAGTCTGTGGACATGTAGAAGGGGACCCGGTACTTCCCCCGCAGCACGCGCTCCCGCAGCTCCTGTGGAGAGGACAGGGTCGCTGGGGGAGGGGCCCAGACGCAGCCCCTCAGCACACAACATGCATGCCCACAGAGCCAGAACGACGGCCCCAGTGAGGTACGCAAAACCTCATCCCTTTCGCCTGACCTCAGTTCCTCATGTCTAAACTAGAAAGGAGGCATGTGGTGCACATGTGTAATCTCAATGCTCAGGAGGCTGAGGCAGGAGGATCACTGCAAGTTCAAGGCCAGCCTGAGCTGCAGAGTGGATTCAGGATTAGCCTAAACCACATCATGAGACCCTATCTTCAAAAATCCATAAACAGGGGCCGGGGACTTAGCTCAGTGGTACTGTGTCTGCCTTGCAAGTTCAAAGTCCTGAGTTCAATTCCCAGTACCAAAAAAAAAAAAAAAAAATCCATAAATAAATAAGTAGAAACATATTACAGTGCAGCAACTTTGAAAGATTTTAAGCTCTATCACTTTTCATTCACAGAAATCTCAGAGGAAGCAAATCTGCCAGCCAGATGAAGAGGCGGGTGAGAGAGTGGGCGCCTGGGTCCTCGGTCTCGTCATCTGTAGGAGTGATGGCAGGTCCCACCTCATAGGTCCTGCTGGGGAACTGGAGAGCTCGTATCTGCAGCAGGCTCAGCACAGGCTGGGCCCAGAGCAGGCACGACTCAAACCCTAGCTACATACAGCCACGTATCAGGGTGGAACACACCTGTCATTCAGTACTCTGGGAGGCTGAGACAGGAGACTCAGAAGTTTGACCACAAACTGATAATTTAGCCAGACTTTGTCTCTAAACATAAAACAAACAAAAACAGCTTTGATGCAGCTCAGTGCAAAGGCCCTGGTTTCAGTTCCCAGAACTGTCCAACACATACAGCCTACAGTAGGGACGGGGAGCTTGCCCAGCACCCCTAGCAGTGCCCATTTCCAAAAGAGCCACAGTTCTCATAGGACCATTTTTGCTTTTTTAAAGGGTCTTTCATGAGAAGCCTCAGCAGAGCTGTGAATAGTAAAACTGACCCTAATACCCAGGCCCACCAGACCAGGGCGGCCCTCACACCTGAATAAAGTGGGGAGAATGGGGACCGAGAGTAGGTGGGGGCAGCAGAGGTGATCGGAGCTGGCTGGGTACAGCCAGGCCCTGCACTGGGAGCCCCAGGCGCGTGTGGCCCCCAGGCCCAGAGTGAACATTTCGCATGGATATCAAGCTCATCTGCTGCCCGTACAGGGCAGTGTCCTAAGGCTTTCCATAGACCCCGCACATTCTCACGACACTTTCAAGTATGGTTATGAGGCCCATTTTCCAGGTGAGGAAACTGGGAAACAGGGAGGTGAGGCCTTTTGCTCAAGGGCTGAACAGCTGGAAAGCAGTAGGGCCTGGGCTCGAACCCAGGCAGTTGGGCTGCCTGGTGGCTCGGTGCAGTCACTATGCCACCTGCTCTGCCACACGGTAATGAAGCAGCAAAGGCCCCTGCTGAGAACACCAGAGTGGCTGTGAGTATAACACAAGCCTGGTTTGCAAGGGGACACACTCAGTGTCCGCATCTGTGAGGGACTTGTCCAAGGTCATCGGAAAGCAAATGGCAAAACTGAAACCCATCACAGCAGCCCTTGGCTGGGGAAGCCAGGCTGGTGCATGACAAGCCCTGGGGAGACTTCTCCCGTCTGCGCACAGGTCACCCCAACCCACACTGACTTTCGAATCCACACTGTATGCACCCAGCTGAGGGCTGGGACCCCCGCGTGCCTTGTTCAACAGAGGCAAAGACGAGCCCGACTCAATTTCACTCCTCCTGGGGCACAAGCAGCAGGACTGAGCGTCCCTGCTCTGGAACCCCCAAACACCCATGCAGTCCACACAGGGACAACAGCAGCCCGCACTGAGGGACCCTGGGCAGATGGTGGCCTGGACTCATCAATATCCCCGCTGCAAAGGACAGAGGCAGAGAAGGGCGCGGGTGACAAGAGCTAAGAACAGAGTGTGCCTGGGAGGCTGAGAGTGACCTGGCCAGGAGGAAAAAGCAACTCCGGTATTCCTGAGAGAAAGAACAGAATCCAGGCGCTGGGCGGGGCAGAGGCCAAGACTGTGTCAATGCTGTACTTCCTGCGTGCCATCCACAGGAAATGTCTGGGGCTCAGGAGATAACCCACCCAGGCCTTCAGGGACAAAGGGACACAGGGTCAGTAAGGAACTGTCAAGCATCCATCAGCCAGGATGACGCAACTGCATGTATGGCACATGACTATAATCCTGGCACTCTGGGAGGCTGAGTCAGGAAGATTCCAAGTTTCAGCCCAGCCTGGACAATTGAGCAAGATGCCATCTCAAAATGAAAGGTAAAGGGCTGTAAGACGGCTCAGTGTGAAGGCTGAATTGGACTGTTCAATCTCCAGTGCTCAAAACCAAAACCAAAACCCACCAAACAAAAGAGTGTGCCACACTGTCCCATGCACCGAGCCTGTCAGGGCGCTGCGGCTGGCATCATCCCCCACGAGCCTCTTGGAAGCTCCCGGTGCTCCGCTCTATCCCACTTTCTCTGTAGCTTGGCAACGTTTCGAAATCAAAAGTTCAAAGGGAAAAACAAGCGTGCTCACCCCACACTTCCCACCCGCTCCCAGGATCAGGCAAGCCGGGGCCTGACTCCGTATCTGTTTCGCTCATTTATTTTGTTTCTGTCCGCTCGGCTGCTGGAGCGCCAGCCCACGAGGACGGCGCAGTTTCTGCTGTGTGAGCACAATTCCAGACTTCCGAGTGTATTCTCGGACTTGCACAATCACCACCACAATCAATCTGAGAACATTTCCCATCGGGCTGGAGGAACCCCCACCCTGCCCGTAGGCGACCACGAGTCTGTTTTTTGTCTCTGAGGATCTGCCTATTGGGGACATTTCAGAACCATGAAGTCATTCTGTGGCCTGTTACTAGCTTCTGTCAATTAGCACAATTTCTACTTTTCAGTACTAGATATTGAACCCAAGGCCTTTGGACCAAGCCATAACCCCAAGCCCTTTCTTTACTCTATTTTGAGACAGTCTCTCGCTAAGTTGCTACACTGTCCAACTGGGCTTGACCTTGACACCCTCCTGCCTCAGGCTCCCAGAATGCTGGGGTCTCGGGCACACAGCACCAAGTGCAGTTTAAAGCAGTATTTTCACCCAGGGGATAGTACACCCAAGGAGAAGGGCTCAGAGTCTCAGCCCAGGGGAGGGTACCAGGTATTTCCCAAGTGAATCAATGAACAGGACTGGAACCCAAGTCCATAGCTGCTGTTTATACCCTGGGCCCCAACCTAGCACTGTCCACACAGCCAGCCCCAGGGCCTTGGGGCCTTGGGTGCTGCCCCATGCCCACCAGGTGAGCCGAGCCCCACCCCGTACCTTGAGGTTGTGGCCGTCAAAGGGCAGGGAGCCGCTGACGAGGGTGTACAGGATGACGCCGAGGCTCCAGATGTCCACTTCCGGCCCATCGTACTTCTTGCCCTGGAACAGCTCCGGGGCAGCGTACGGGGGGCTCCCGCAGAACGTGTCCAGCTTCGAGCCCAGCGTAAACTCATTGCTGAAGCCGAAGTCAGCAATCTTGATGTTGGCCTCGGCATCCAGCAACAGGTTCTCGGCCTGGGCACAGGGGGAGGCAGAGAGTAAGCTCCCTGTGGGGACCTCAGACAGCGACTTGACCTATCCGGAACACAGTTCACTCTTCTACAGAGGGAAATAATCTTAGTGCCTACTTCATAGGGCAATTTGAGAATTAAATGACTTATGGGCTGGGAATTTAGCTCAGTGGTTCTAGTGCCTGCCTCACAAATGCAAGGATCCGAGTTCGATCCCCAGTACCAAAAAAAGAGAGAGAATTAAATGAGCAAGTTAAGTCACTAACAGGTCCAGGACAATGCTGTACTTCCAGTGAGTGCTGTGACATTAGTTATCACACATAGGCTGTAGAGCTGACAACTCCTGCAACCTCACTGAGCCACAGTTCACCCAGCAGGAAAAAAATGACAGATTGTTTAAGAGCCATAAAAATGAATACAACTGCTTCATCCACCTGTATACCTGTCGTCCAGCAAGCCCTGGGGACCATTATTTTTTGTTTTTGAGACAAGGTCTTGCTATCTACTCCAGGCTGGCCTTGAACTCCCTGTGTAATTCAAGTTGCCTCAAACTTGCCACAGTCCTCCTGCCTCAGCCTCCTGAGGACCAAGATCGCAGGCGCTCACCACCACACCTAGCAGCAGGCTGTCACTTATAAGAGACTGCATGAAATGAACAGGACAGATTCTGAACTGGATATGATGTACACTTGTAATCCCAGCACTCTTGGAGGCTGAGGGAGGAAGTTCTCAAATTTGAACCCTGGCCAATTTAGTGATTAGTGAGGTCCTGTCTTGATTTAGCTCAGTGGTTCCAGCTCTGCCTTGCAAGCCAAGGTCCTCAGTTCGATCCCTGGTAATCACATACAATAATGCCAAGCGTGGTGACTCACGGCCATCAGCAATCAGTACACATGCCACAGTGCAAGGTGTGGTGGCTCACGCCTGTAATCCCAGCACTCAGGAGGGAGAGGCAGGGGGATTGCTGAGTTGGAGGCTTGCTTGGGCTACATAGTGAGCTCAGGGCCAGCCTGAACTATAAAAGTGAGACCCTGTTTGAAAAAAAAAAGGAGGGGGGCTAGAAAAGGTACATTTAGCCAAAAGTGATGCACATCTGTCATTTCAGCACTGGGGAGGCTGAAGCGAGAGGATTGTAGGGAGTTCAAGGACAGCCTGGGCTACATAGCAAGACCCTGCCACAAAACAGAAAAAAAAGAAAAAACCACTGATGAATAAATAACCAAACCCAAAAAACAAAAAGACATATTGAATGAAAGGATAAACTAGGTTCACTCTTTTAAAAAATACATGAGTAAATAAAAAGGGCTGGAGATGTAGCTCAGGGGCAGGACCCAGGTTTAGTTCCTGGTACAACAACAAAAGAATACAGATTCTGGAAGAACCTCTGCTTCACGGCCTGCCCCTGTGTGACTGGGTGGGGGATAGTCCTTTGGCTGGGCAATGGCAGTCCCTGCCTTGCAGGCCATCACTGTGGGATGCAGTGTCATGAGCACGCGGCAGGACTGCAGATGGCCGGCGCTTGCCGGATGCCTGGTGTTGCTCCGCGGCTGTGTCTGCTTGTGATTTGGGTGAGGAAACTGAGGCTGGGGAGCCGCCTCGGTGGCAGAGCTGAACCCACACAGCCCAGGTCTCCATGGCCTAAGCATACGGAGCTGACAACTGCCCGCCCCCAGGGCTGCCCTTCAGACACGCTCCTCAGGCCCCCAGAATCCTGGCCTCCTGATGGGTCTCCCTCCTTCTCCTGGCTTATTTTTCTTTTTTCAACACTAGGGATTGAACACAGCTTTTGTACAGATCTGCATCCTCAGCATTTTTACATTCTTATTTTGAGACACAGTCACACTAAGGTGCCCATGCTGGGGTCGAACGTGAGATCCTCCTGCTTCAGGCTCCCCCACCACCTGCCTCAAGATGGGCGTGAGTGTGTGTGTGTGTGTGTGTGTGTGTGTACACAAACGCACAGCTCACATCGTTCGTCCCTAAAACAATCCAATAGCACCCAGGCTAATGCCACTTCCTAGTATCTACAGCTTTACATCTGGCTTCAATCTTCCACTGCACCCCCTTCCCCAAATTCATTTTAGTCAATTCCAAGACACTCCACCAGGGGGCATGCGGCCTGCAGGTAACTACTGACTCCCAGGCATGACAGGCAGAGTGCGCCCTGGGCACCGCCTTGCAGGGAGCAAGAGCTTCCGAGGGAGTCAGTCTGACAGTGGATTTTATGCTTTTAGTTGTAATCATTCTAAAAATGAGGTATACATTCTATATACCTGCGTCTCATTTCATTTTCCTTCATATTTGTTATACTGTACAAAAAAAGGAAACCTGTCCAGAACGTATTAAAAGATTTTTTATTTCTTGACACAGAGCCTTGCTATGTGGTCCAGGACACTCTTGAACTCCTAGGCTCCAGCGACTCTCCTGCTTCAGCCTCTCAGCACCATTCTCCCCAGTGGCAGCACAGGGGATCAAACCTAGGGCCTTAGGCATGCTCGGCAAGTACTCTACCACTGAACTCTATTATTTTTTATCTTATTTTATTTTATTTTTTATTTATTTATTTTTTTTGAGACAGGGTCTCACTTTGTGGTTCAGGCTGGCCCTGAGCTCAGCCTCCAACTCACATCACAGCAATCCTCCTGCCTCTGCCTCCCGAGTGCTGGGATTACAGGTGTGAGCCACCACGCCCGGCACTGTGCTATGTGGTGCTGGTTGCTGCTAGGACGCCCAGTATGATATGTGGTTACCAGGGATCGAATCTGGGTTCTTGTGCTTGCAAGACAGGCTCCGGAACCACTGAGCTATATCCCCGGCCCTATTATTTTTTATTTTGAGACAGGATTTTACTTAATCATTAAGTTGCTCAGGCTGTACTCTTGAACTTGCAATCCTCCTGCCTCAGCCTCCCAGCATGCTGGAATCACAGGCATGCATGATCATGCCAGTAATTTCTAAAAACCATGAAATAAACCTGGTCCTGCATCATAAAGCTTAGCAGTAGCCCTTCGGATATAGCCTAGCACACAGGAAGAGCTCACCAACCATCACTGTGGAGACGGCCTGAGGGACCCCAGACGAACTTGCCTCGGTAGCCTGGCTCTTGTGGTTCTCTGAGCAGCCTATGGCAGAGGGCCCCTTGGAAAGAGCCACTGGGGGACTTCTCCCTTCCAGGTCCTTTTCAGGTTCTAAGGTCCCTGATTTTTTTTTTTTTTTTTTAGGTTTTTTGAGACAGGGTCTCACTTTGTGGTTCAGGCTGGCCCTGAGCTCAGCCTCCAACTCACATCACAGCAATCCTCCTGCTTCCGCCTCCCGAGTGCTGGGATTACAGGTGTGAGCCACCACGCCCGGCACTGTGGTATGTGGTACTGGTTGCTGCTGGGCGTGAGTCTCCACACCCAGTATTGTATGTGGATACTGGGGAATCGAACCCGGGCCCTTGCGCTTGCAAGACAGGCGCCGGAACCGCTGAGCTAACTCCCCAGCCCCACTAAGGTCCCTGATTTTGAGGCCCTGCGGCAGTGTCCTCCAGATCTCCTGAGAGATGCCAACGCCCAAAGGCTGAGACTCACAGACTATCACGTACCGAAGTCCTTGTCCAGCACCCATGTCACCAGCCAGGTCCCCCCAGAACCACAGTCCTCTACTCTGTTTTCCTTAGCACCCACCCCTCCATCCTTGCTTTTCTCACGGAAGCGCAAGACAGGCTGAGGGGCCCTGGGTGCTGGGGTCGGGGTGCTACAGGGCCCAGGAAGCTGGGAGGCTGAGGTGGGGTCCCCGAGGCCACCGCGGGACAGGGCTTACCTTCAGGTCCCTGTGTACAATGTTTTTCTGGTGGCAATAGTGCACGGCCGATACGATCTGGGGAGGCAAGGGGAGTTCCGTGTGGACCCACAGCCCTCAGCTGCCCTTGGTGCCCGCGAAGCCATGTGCAACTGAGCCCAGGACCACAGGCTTCTTCTAGATTGAGGCTGAGGTCGCGGGGCCTCATACTCCGCTGCTATGACAGCAGATGGGGGCGGAGCACACAGACACCTCTGCTGGGACATGTGGCACCCCTACACCCAGACAGTCTCAAGGACCTCTGAACATTCAGGCCTGGAACTTCCAGGGGAGCACTGCATCCGCAGATGGACCTATGGCCCCCACTTGCTGCCAGGGCAGTGAGTCAAGGCAGCCCTGCTGGCTCAGACAGACCCCAGACACTCTTACTTACTCCCCACACCTGGGCTCCACCCCCTCACTGCAGCATCTGAGCAGCTGCACACCTGCAGGTCCTCTTATCTGCAAGCTCGGCCCCACTCCGACCCAACCTCCCGCACGCACCCCACCCTCACCTGTCGGAACTTGGCCCGTGCTTCCTTCTCCTTCATGCGGCCATGAGACACGAGGTAGTCAAATACTTCTCCTGTGGGGCAGAGGCTGAGCAGGTCAGGGCAGGGCGGCCATGGGCAGCGGCGCAAGTGTGGGGGAGGGGCGGCTGTGGAGGGGGCGGGCCTCACCGGCGCTTGCGTACTCCATCACCAGGTACAGCGTCTTCTCAGTCTCGATCACCTCGAAGAGCTTCACTGTGGCCAGGGAGGGAGAACGCAAGGTTGAGGGCAAGAAAACAGCCACACCCCAGCCCCCTCCTCTATCCGTTCAGGGGCAGCCCTGTTCAAGACCAAAGATGCCCCAAACTGTTCTGCCCTCTTTACCACCTCTTCTCCGGTGGGTCTTCTCACAAGACTCTCAGGTCAGTGAGGCCCCAGAAATGTGCCCCCCCACCTTGAAACAGGCCTGTGGCCCAGGCTTTCCTTGAACTGATTACGTAACCCAGGCTGGCCTCAAACTCATGGTGACCCTCCTGCCGCAGCCTCGCCAGTGATGGGATTATGGGCGTGCACCACCACACCTGGCAGCACCTGCTGTTGTCCCTAGGTCCGCAGCACGTGGCATACAGCAGCTGTACAGTACATTTTACCGAGTGGGAGAGATGCCTGAACAGACACCGCCCCATACCCAGGCCCAGCCAAACCCTGCTCCTCACAGAGGGGCCCACCCTTCACCTGACCTGAAAATGATGACACTACACAAAAGGAAGCAACCAGACCCCACAGCTTAGAGTCAGGGAAGCCCTTTAGGTATATGACTGTCCTCAGTCCTCCCAATGACCTTGACCTTGACGTGAATCCTTCTATCCCCCCACTCCAGAAGAGGAAATGGAAGCCCACAGGGCATAAGAGAGCTGCTCGAAGTCGCACCGCTGTGACAGCATTTGGGGGAGACCAGCTCCCACAGCCCACCTCCCCCAGCTCCGGTGGCCAGCGCCCCTCCTCACCGATGTTGGGGTGGTTTAGGCCCTTCATGATGCGAACCTCCCGGAAGAGCTGTGCCAGGCCAGAGAGGAAGACAGAATGGGGTGAATGGTTTTGGGGATTCCCTCCCCAGCCAGTGCCAGCACAAGGCATTGGGTGGGTTTGCTCCCATCCCAGTCCACTTCCTGTGCCTCACCTTCTGTAGGCTGCTGGGGTTCAGCTGGGTCTTATCGATGATCTTGATAGCGACCTAGCAGTGGAAGAGAGAGGAGGGAGAGAAAAAGTCAAGGTTCCATAGGCTCTCCTCCGGGAGGGGCCCCCAACTCGGATCACTCCAGGATGTCTGTCCCCCTGGAAGAGCCTTGATCTGGGGCCCCTCCCTCCCACCTGTCCTAACAGTAATGACCGCATACAAAAATAAGCAGACAGACCCCACAGCTTAGATGTCAGGGCCTCTGCATACCTGGTTCCCTCACTCTGGAGGCTCAGCCGAGTGTGTAAGGTGACTGAGTTTTATTTTTGGTGGGAGACAGAACTCAGGCTCTATGCATGCTAGGCAGGTGCTCTACCACTGAGCTACATCTCCAGCCCTTTTTAAGACAGAGTTTCCTTAAGTTGCTAAGTTGCCCAGACTGGCCTCATACTTGCAATTCTCCTGCCTCAGTCTCCCAAGGAGCTGGGATTACAGTTATAGACTACTGAGCCTGCTAGGGGTGACTGAGATCTTGGGGGGGGGGGTCTTCCCTTTGTGAGGGAAACTGAGATCATTTATTTATCAGACCTTTATTTTTCGTTCCTGAAGGAAACTGAATGAACTAACTGGAATAGCAAATAATAACTAGCTAACATTTGCGAGCTTTCAAAGACAGCCATTTTTTTCTGGTACTGGGAATTGAACTCAGGACTTGGTGCTTGCTGGGCAGGCATGGTGCCCGTGAGCTACATTCCCAGTCTTTTGCTGAACTTTCATTAGACGTCAGGCCCTGATCTGTGTATTGTGCAAATGAAACCTCTTGATCTTCCCTCTACTTCTGTAAGATGAGGGTAAAGATTATTCCCATTCATAAGCAGAGAAACTGAGGCACTGGACCATCTATAAATTTTCTAGAAGAAGTAGCTTTAAAACATCTTAATCTAGCTGGGTGCAACAAAGCATGTCTGAAAAACCAGCCACCAGGAGGCTGAGGCAGAAGGATCACACACATTCAAGCCCACTCTCGATGATTAGCCAGACTCCATCTCAAAATGGAAAACAGAAAGAGAGTGTAGCTCAGAGGCAGGGAACCCAGGACTATGATGAAGTCTCAATCCAGCCCTAGGGATTTGGAACCACCTCAGGGGGGCCCAGGTCCTCTGGGTTGAAGATCTCTTCCCTGGGGGCCTGTCCCCTTAGGATCCGGTCTTTTTGGAGAGCTCTGGAATCACAGACAAGCCCCACAGATGGCACACACTGTGTTCCCTGCAGAGGACAGGGTCCCTCGCCTGCCTCATATTCTCACCGATGGATTTTTTAAAATTTTGTCAAACACATTTTATGCCAGTATTGAGACGATCATATGGTTTCGCTCTTAATCTGTGAACGTGGCAAGGCGCATGAATAAATTGTCAAATGGAGAGAACTTTGCATTCTGGGGACAAACCCAGCTCTCTCATCAGACGGCTCGCTTTAACCCATTTGCCAATCTATTTGCTGATATTCTGTTTTGGGTTCTTGGTTGGAGGCAACAACAGTAAGACCCTGCCTCAAAAAAATACATTGTTTAGGGCCAGGGAGTTAGCTCAGTGGTTCCGGCACCTGTCCCGCAAGCACCAGGGCCCGGGTTCGATCCCCAGTAACCACATAACTATACTGGGCGTGGAGACTCAGCCCAGCAGCAACCAGTACCACATACCACAGTGCCGGGCGTGGTGGCTCACGCTTGTAATCCCAGCACTCGGGAGGCAGAGGCAGGAGGATTGCTGTGATGTGAGTTGGAGGCTGAGCTCAGGGCCAGCCTGAACCACAAAGCGAGACCCTGTCTCAAAAAAAAAAAAAAAATATATATATATATATATATATTGTTTAAAAATCTGTGTTCATAAAGAAAACTGGCACATAATTTCGCTTCTCTTCTTGTCTTATTTTTTGTACTTGTTTAGATTTTTAAGAGAGTCTCACTGTGCAGCCTGGCCTTGAACTCACTGTAGCTCAGGCTGGCCTCCAACTCAGGGCAATCATCCTGTCTCAGCCTCCTGCATGGGGTTTTTTTTTTTAGTTTTTTGACAGGGTCTCGTTTTATAGTTCAGGCTGGCCCTGAGCTCACTATGTAGCCCAGGCGAGCCTGGAACTCACAGCAATCCTCCTGCCTCTGCCTCCTGAGTACTGGGATTACAGGCCTGGACCACCACGCCCAGCATTGTGGTGTGTGGTTACAATTAGGGACCTTGGGCTTGTAAGGCAGGTGCTGGAATTATTGAGCTAAAATCCCGGCCCTCCTGCATGTTTTTTGTTTTTGTTTTTTAAGTTTCAGACAAGATCTTGTTAAATTGTTAAACTGCCGAGGTTGGACTTGAATTGGCAAATTCTCCTGCTTCAGCTTTCCAGAGTTCTGGGATTATAGGCACATGCCTCTACAACTGGGTCAATTTTATTTCCTGTTTGGTTTGCTCGTATGACTAAACTGGAAATAATCAGTTGGCAGAGAATCTCTTTAGTCTCTGGAAGAATTGGCAGCTAGGTGTGGTGGTGCACGCCTGTAATTCTAGCACTTGGGAGGGTGAGGCAGAAGAATTGCTGTGAGTTCAAGGCTGGCCTCAATTAAATAGAGATCCTGTCTCAAAATATCAAAAACAAAAACACAAAAAAGAATTGGCATATCATTTGAAAGTTCAGTGGAATTTGCCCATAAAGGCATCAGGGCCTGGTGTCTGTGTGTGCCTGGCGCGGGCAGTCTACGGTACAGAAAGGGCCAGTTGAGGCAGAGAAACTACTTCTTTCACTTTTTCCAGTTGAAGGGGGTGCAGAGGAAACTGCAAAGCCCCTGTCTTTTCCCCCTTCAATATAAACCTGAGGTGTCCTCTGGTCGCAGGGTCTGCACAGGGCCCTTTCTACAGTACCACGGATGACATCGTTCGGCCCAGATCCCTGCTCTGAGGCACAGCCCTGTGTCCAAGGACACACGGTTTCCCAAACGCTGGGAGGTTCTGAGAACCAAAGTCCTGGCCAGGAGCTGGCCTACGTGTACCCACAGGGCAGGGGCCTCTCAGAAACACAACCCCACCTCTGCCCTGATCTGAGGTTTCCCGCTCACTTCAGGTTGACCTCAAATTGGTTCTTTTCCCATTGGGCCTGCTTGGAAAAATCCTGTGAGACACAGGGACCTGCATGAGGTCACCAAGCCAGCGAGGGCCAAGCCTGGCCTTGACTGGCCCCCGCCCAGCCGGTGCCCACACTCACCTCCCGACCAGTGAGGATGTGCCGGGCCAGCTTGACTTTGGCAAAGTTGCCCTTTCCAATGGTCCTGAGCAGGCGGTAGTTGCCCACATGGGGCTGTTCCTCGGGGCAGGAGGCGATGGAGTTCCGGCAGCGGGCACCCAGAGAGCGGCTGGACCAGGATGGCCCTTTGTCTGACGATCGGCCACTGCCCAGGTTGCCATGCTGGTGAGGGAGATGGGCGTGAGCCATACAGTCCCTTCTGGTGGCACCTGGGGGGCTCAGCCATGGCCCCTTTGTGGATCCTCGTCAAACTCAGGACACAGAACTGTGACCCACCCCTTCAGGTCTCCATCTTTCTCTCTGGGAATAAAGACCCTACATCATCTGAGGCCTCAAACACTGGGAAGGACGCTGCCCGCAGTGCTGCCCACCTTAGCCCTGACCTGTGGTGACCGCTCCCTCCAGCCATCAGGAGCCCCGACGTCCTGTTTCATCCTCACCGTCCCCATACCGGCCCCAATTCTACTCCAGACAGCTGACCAGTCCTAGGAGTTTACAGGCAACCCCTTTCTCCTGCTGTCTCAATTACCTCTGGTCAACCATGGCCCTAAAATATATTAGTTATTATTAATTAATTTATAACCGAACCTGATATGTATGCATACATATACATATACACATACATGTATATATACGTATACATGTATATATATGTATACATGTATATATATGTATACATGTATACATGTATATGTGTGTGTGTATGTATATATACACACATATATACATATATACATACACACATTGTGTGTGGTACAGGGAATTGAGCCCAGGGTCTCAGCACTGAGCTTTATCCCCACCCTTCTTTTCATGATTTACTTTGAGACTGGGTCTCACTAAGTTGCCAAGTTGCTCTTGCAATCCTCCTGCCTCAGCCTGCCCAAATGCTAGCATTATAGGTGGGTGCTACCACACCTAGCTTCAAATTCAATGTGATCACAGGTAAAAATGCATAGAAAAAAAATCAAAAAAATAAAAAATATATATACATCTGTATATATATACATACACACACACACACACACACACACACACACATATATATATATGTATATTTACTTCCCCCTCATCTCTTGGGGCTCTTAAAATCTATCCACATGGAGAAGGGGAAAATACATCATTCCTTTATTGTTGCCCCATATTCTGCTCCAGACAAGCCTTCCACAGCTGGGCACTGTGGGAAACACTGCTTTGCCCAGCCGCCCTCCACCACCCTTTCTCCCACTCCATCCACCCCCGTCTCTAGTGCTCTGGTCCTGCTGTCCTGTCCCTCCCCAGCCTCTCTCCCCCGCAGGTCACCTGCCCTATCCTGATTGTGAGCCACAGGGACTGCGCCTCCCTTTCAGGGCTGGGGCCCAGGGTGCCAGCGTCCCAGCCAATGCGGCTCTGCTCAGGCTGGGCCACCCCCATGCCCTCCTCAGGGCTGGGATGTGGGAGACAAAGGCCAAGGAACAGAGAAGGCCGGGGAGCCAAGGCACCACCCCTGCCCCTTGCAGGGAGCCTGCGCCAGGCCACTTCGCAGTGACGACGACCCACATTCAAACCAAGATGCCACATGCCGCTTCCACACCCCATTTCTCTGGTGGGGCCCGGCCCTGGCTCTACTCCGCACTGGTCGGCAGTACCACCCATGGTTGTGCGCCATCTCCACAAAGTACCAGGCGGCACCCTGGACCATGCCCTATGCCAATAGGCACCTCATCTGCAAGGAGGTACTTGTACCCCCATATTCCAGAGGGGAAACTGAGGCCAAGGGAGGGAAGGTGCCTGGTCAAGGTCACACAGTCCGTTTACAGGGACAAGAAGACACTGTAAGACAACGAACTGGCAACGAACTGCACTGTTGCTGTTACTGGTGCTAACCACGTGCCTGCCGCCCCAAGCTCCAGTGTGGAGTCATTTTTGAGGCTCATTCTCTAGGCAGGCACCCTAAAGGCTCCCAAAAGCTGGGGCAGGGTCAAGGTCGTGGAGAGGAGTGTGAGACAAGACAGTGCTCACTGTACTCACTGCATCTGCAGCTGCTGTCACCCCACACACCCCAGAGATGTGGAGAGATCCTTGCTGACTGGGCCTCCAATCTCCACCGAGATAAAGGCACACAGGAGAATCTCTGGCGGGTGGCATGCAGGGCTGGCGGAGGTGGCACAAAGCACTCTCCTGCAGGGAGTGTGCTCCAGACCTCTGCAAAGGCAGCTGGGGAGGTGGGTTCAGAGGCGCCAGGTGCTAAGATGGGTCAGTACCACCAGGTGGCCTAGATCCTCCTACCGGGTATTCTAGGGAACCTGGGCGTGGCCCCCTAGAACCTGGGTTGGGGAGCCCAGCCAGGCCCAGGTCGCAGGAGAAGGGGCCTCGATCTCTGGTTCTACAGGGAGACAGGAGACTCCAGCCTGGAAGGATGGACAAGCAGAGCTGGAGGATGGGAGAGAAGCAGCCGCGCTGAAATTCCCCCACACCCAAACTGCAACAATAAGAAAAGGAGGAAGTGCTGGGTGAGCCTCATTTTTCAGAGGCAGAAAGAAAGGCTCAGAGAGGTGAGGTCACTGGCCCCAGGCCACACAGCTGGGGAGGAAAAGAAACTTCATCAGAACCCAAGTTCATCTGAACAATTAAAGTAATAACAACAATGACATGTAATCTCCGGAAAAGGTCCCAGGCAGGGAGCTGCTACCGTCAATTCCACAGAGGGAGAGCCAAGGAGACTGAGGCTCCAGCAGGCTCAGCGAGCTCGCACAACTAATGACAGCCCTGGGCTGCGAACGCACGGCCTTCTGACTCACATCCAATCACACAGCCGCCAGCCTCTGAGGGGCGCTTCCTCTGTGCCAGGCCAAACCCACACCATCTTGGGTAATCCTGACAGACTCAAGCAGTCACCCCTATTTTCCATAGCAGGAAACTGAGGCTCAGGAAGGTAGAACCACCTGGTGAGGACACAACTCCATCAGCACGTAGAGCCGGCACTTGAACCCAGGACCATGGTCTGGGTCCCTTCTGGAACCTCCCCCTAGTGACTGGGGAAGGGAGATGCCGCTCCCGAGTCTCCAAATTGGACTTCTGGCCAAAAGCAACAATGGTGGGGGTCTTGTGAGAGAGACCAAGGGCAGGAGAAATGACTCTGAACGAGATGTGGGGTGGAGTGGCCAAGGGGGAGCGGCAGTGAGCTGGCAGAAGGCCTGAGGGGAGGGACGAAGACTGGGCATGGTTGCTGGCTGGCCTTCAGGGGTACGGGGAGTGATCAGAAACGTGGGACACGGGGAGGGGGTTCTCACTGGAACTGCTGTGGTGGCAGCCTAGGGCAGGGGCCCTGGTAATGACAGGGAGGGACAAAGCCACAGGCCAGCAGATTGAGGGGCCAGGATGCCTGGGCTAGGACCTGAGCTTTCAAGAATTCCCAGAGGCAGAGAAGGGGGCTTCTAGGAGCCACAGAAGTCAGAAAAGGGGCCGTGGGCCTGCAGTATGTGGGCCTGCAGTACGGGGTAGGGGATTCCTGGGCAAGGGGCAGACCTAGAGAGGAGGAGGACTAAGAACTGAGCCTGGAGGGAGGTCAAGGGGCCTAGACCCTCAAGGACCAGGCTTCAGCTGAATGACCCCCCAGCAGAGAGTGCTTAGAGCCAGGGCTGGTCTGTGGCTTCAGACAGGGGGAGTCTTCTGGAAACCGGACAAACCCCGGGCCTCCAGAGTGAGGAGGGGCTTCTCTGGGAGGACAGACCCCAGCGAGGGAAGGGGAGGCCCAGAAGAGAAGGGATGGAGACCTGGACACCCAGGAGAAGGGGTAGTGGCCTGTCAGGAAGGGACCTAAAAAGGGGTAAAGGGGCTAGAGGGGGGGCTTGCCTGCAGCTGAGGAGCAATACAGGGAGAAGAGGCCTGCAGTCAGACTGGTCCCGGACCTAGAAATCCGAGCCTGGGCTGGGGGCCTGGAGCTTGGTTGGAGGCCAAGGCTTCCTGGGAGAAGAAGAGACCAGAGAGGGCCTGGGTGGCATCTGGGGCGCCTTGGGGCGGCAGAAATCCAAGGACAGGACTGCTTGTCAGATAAGGACCAGGCCTGGGAGTGGAGAGACCTTGAAGAAGCCGGGCAGGGCCCTGGGCCCAGGAAAGGTGGCACCGGCTTCCTGAGAGGCTGCCCACGGTGGATCTTGGAAGGCAGAGGGCTGGGGCTCAGAGAAGGGGCCCCGAGAAGATGCACTCGTCGGGAGTCGGGAGCCGCTGAGGCAGGGCCGGGCTAGAGGCAGGACTTGCACGGGCCTGGCTGGGAGGGGGCTAGGGCCGGGCCTGGGATCAGGGGTGAGTTGCGGGATGAGGACGGCGGAGGAGAGGGGGCTCCGCCACGCCGGGAAGGGAGGTCCGGGGAGGCGGCGGGGAGGGGGCTTCCTGGAAGCCGGACGGGAGGGCGGAAGCGGTCTGCACAGGGACCCAGGGGTCCCGGCAGAGGGGCGCCGGTAGGGGTCGGGCCGGGCGGGGTGGGGAGGCCAGGAAGAGCACGGGTGGGGGGGGTCAGGGGCCGGCGAGCCGGGCAGGGAGCCGGGCCGGGACTCGCGAGGAGCGGGCTCGGCGCCGACCCAGCCGGGCTCCCACGGGGCCGGGCCCCACTCACCGTGTCCGAGTTGCGATCGTTGCCGGGGGTCAGCGCAGTCCGCGAAGACATCTTCTCCGGGTTCCGGGGCAGGGGCGGCCGGGTGGGGGGGGGCGGGGATCCCGGGGTCCCCTCTGCTCCCCTCCCCCCCCGCCGGCCGGGGACGCGAGCTCAGAAGCTGGGCGCCGTGGACGCCGAGTCGGCGCTGCGGAAGGGGGCAGGGCACGGGGCCGGGACGCGACGCCGAGGATCCTAGTGGCCCCGCGCGGGGAGGCCCGCAGGTGCCATGGGGCGGCCGGCGACGGCGGAGGGGGCGCGGAGGGGGCGCGGAGCCGGCCGGGGCGGCGGCGGAGGGAGGCGGCGCAGGGGCCGGAGGAAGGGACGTCAGGAGGCGGGGCGCAGCGCGGGGGGCGGGGACCGCCTGAGCCACGCCCCTCGCCGCCGGCCCTTAAAGGAGCAGGCCCGGCCGGCCGGGGGCTGGGGAGGGGGGCGGAGGCGGGTTCGGGCGTGCCAGCCAAGAGCGTGTTCCCACAGGACGGCTGAGTGCGGGTGGAGAGGAGAGCGGAGAAACGGAGAAACGCAGAGACTGAGCGCCAGCCCGAGATACACGCCGAAAGATAGAGAGGTGGACAGACAGACACAAAGAGGCAGGGACCGACACCAAGGCAGGCAGAGACACAAAGAGGTGGACAGAGAGGCAAAGGACAGAGACACAAAGAGAGGAGCCCGAAGAAGGGGCGGTGGGAGAGAGGGGAGACAGAAGAGACTTAGAGGGGGACAAAGACTGAGACAGAGACTCATAACTCAGGCGGGCGGAGAGACAGAGACAAAGAGACCCGAGAGGGAGACCAGAGGCGGGGCCGAGCCCTGGCCACACACGGGGCGCTGCAGGGACCACCCGTCTGTTCCAGCCCATAGTGCACGGAGGAAGAAGGAGCGCCGAGTGGCCTTTTCCCCGATCACGGCGCCCGGAGTGGGGTCCACGCCCCGTCCCGTCTATTCCAGGGTTTGCTCATCCGCCCCTCAGTACCCCTTTCTGAAAACCAGGTGTTTGTAACTCCAGGGTGCCAGGCTAGCTCGGGAAAGCTGATTATCAAGAATTGAAAGAATTTTGGAACTGCTTGTTAACCATGGCCATTATTAAAAATTAAATCATGCAAACACGCAATTAAGTTATATTAAAAACAAAGGTACTATACATTTATCGCTCCCTAATCATTTCGCTTCATTTTCCGATTTTCTGTGATTTTCAGATTAGTTGCATCTTTTGTATCCTTATGAAATTGCTATAGAGGAGTGGGCTACTATGTATTTTTTCCCAAAAATGCTTTCAGGAACTCCCCGCCATAGCTTGCAGTTGCACCCTGGTAAGGATGTTTACATTATGAGAAGTCCATGGCAGACTGAGGCCATGGGTTTTGTGGATTCATGGAGACCTTTTTGATGCTGGGCTCCAACCCTGGGATCGTGTCCGTGACGGAGGGACCATCCTTACCGATCTATTCACAGAAGAGGAAACCAAGGAAGAAGTTATGCGTGGAAAGTGACCGTGCCAGCGGGTGGCATGGTTAGAATTTGAACTCAACTCCTCCCAAAGTCCAAAACTTGAGCTCTTAACCAGGATGGTTTCCACTTTCCGAAGAATAGCAGCAGCAGCTTCAATGTGCAAATAAATAAATAAATAAAATCCAGAAGTGTATAAGTGAATTGCTTCACTGGTTGACCTGACAGAGAGAGCTTCATTAATACTATTATTTAGAAAATGAGACCTGAGGAGTTTTAAGTCAGGAGGCAGAGAGGAGGGGTTCGGGATGTGGTTCTAGAAACCTTGTGGTCTCCAATTTTCTGCAGCTTGAGGGCTGAGGTTACCAGAGTAAGATGGGCGTCTAAATCGCCCTCAATCTCTTCCCGGCGTTGATGGCTGCAGTTCTCCCGTACACCACACGGGGGCAGCGGGTTGCCTCCCACATACGAGGGACACACGTGAGGGCCTCCTCTGGAGGCCCCACACTGGAGACAGTGCTGTCTCCACCTCATTTTCAAGATGAGGGAGCCTGAGGATTGGATTCCTGGAGTGAGGAGTCTGAAGTAGATAGATATTGGAAACCTAAAGTTTAGTGAGAGAAGTCGACACAAAGGTATTTGTATGATTGTATTTATATGATTTATAGACCGGCATGATTTCAAGTGCCTGTCACTGAAGCCCTCCAGAGACTGAGGCAGCAGGATGGTCACAAGTCTGAGGCCAGCCTGGACTACAGAGCGAGACTGTCTCAGCAAGACAAAACATTTATGTGATGTATCGAGAATAGGGAAATTTATGGAGACGAAGAGTAAGTTAGTGTGTGCCACAGGCTGGGGGGAAGCGGTGGGGTGTAGGGTCTGCTTCGGGGGTGATGCGAATGTTCTGCAATTAGATAACAGTGATGTTTGTTGCAACCTTGTGAGTGTACTAAGATTCATGAGTCACATATTTTAAAAGGCAAGTTTTATGGTAGAAGAATGTTGTCTCAATCTTTTTTAAATTAAAAAGGAAAGGAAGGAGAGCTAGGCATGGTGAAGAACCGGATGTGGTGGCACATACCCGTAGTCCCAGCACTTAGGAAGCTGAGACAGGATGATTGGTGTGAACACAAGACTACCCAGAACTGTACGGCAAGACCCTGTCTCAAAGAAAGAAAGAAAGGTGAAAAAAAAAACCATAATGTCATTCCATTTGTAGGCCCTGTGTTCAAACCCTTGAACTAAAGATAATAAGAAGAAATAATGTGGAGTCTGGTTTTGCATGTCTGTAATCCCAGCCTTCCAGAGGCTGAGGCAAGAAGATCCTCGCACACGGGAGGCCAGCCTGGGGTGCATGGACTTCAGTGGCAGAACTACGTAGCAAGTTCTTATCTCCAAAAAAAGCAAAATGAAACAATATGTAAACAAAAGGGCTCTGGAAGTTCTGTACTTAGAGTTCAGTCCATTGTACCTACACTCAAAAAAGGGTGAAGGAAGAGAGTCGGAAGTTGGTCTTGGGGCTCTGGGGATCCACTGCCACCTACAGAGGTTGACCAGTAGGCTGGGGCCTGACCCGCCCTCTCGCTCCAGACCAGCCGCCCCTTTCCCCTCAGCCTTTGGCCTGAGCATTCAGGCCCTGGGGTCTTCAGATCCTGCAATCTGAACTGACTTCCATTACTTCCCAGCCTATGTCCACAGTGCTCAGGGACCGATTGATCCCAGCCCAACCCCACCTCTGCCAGAGCTGAGGATCCAGGCTGAGCGCCCGGGCTGCACTCGGCCCTGTGCGGCCCTCTGACCCGGAAACCTAGCCTTGAAAGGGACCTTAACTCCCGCCCCCAATGCCACCCACACCATCCATCCCATCCCCAGGCCTGACCACATTTTCCACCTCCTCCGCTGCCACCTTAACTGTGTAGGAAGATCGTCCCCAGAGCTCCCTCCAGCCCTCAGCCCAGTGTCCTCATTTACAGGTTTTTGAGTTGCATTTGCTTCTCCTTTGTGTTGAGTACTGGGGACTGAGTCCAGGGCCTTTGCGTTGAATATATGTCCAGCTTTTTTTTTTTGAGACAGAGTCTCCCCAAGTCCCTAAATTGCTGAGGCTGAGCTCAAATCTGCAGTCTTCTTGATATGGGGAAAATAAATGTTACTCTCAACCAGCTGGATGTCACCTATGCTGAGTCTGTGTTCCCCTAAATCAAAGAATGAATTCTAAGGAAAAACAGACATTAAAATTAGGAAAAATGTATCAAGAGAGATAGCTCTTGAAAGATACAAAAGGGCCCGGATGTGAGTTGCCGTGGACCTCATTTCACAAGGGAAGTTTCATAGAGCGAAACCAGGAGGCAGGTACAAGGTGGGTCAAAACTATGATCAGTCAATAAGATTACAAGTAGAGCCACTTGGGTAATGTGACCTGGTGGGGAAGCACGTTCCATAACAAGTGTACACGGAGAAAACAAAGGTCTTTTTAGAAAGGATGAAAAGAGGTCCTGGTCACTCGCCTGGGTGACTGATGTCTATCTAGACTTTATTGGACCAGGTGCTGCCAGTTGTAGCATAATCTTCACGTTACTGCTTACCCCTCGGGGAGGTAAGTGGGCCTGGTCATGCTGTCCTTACCTTAAGGCCAGGATTTTGACAGGTACGCCTCCAGCCACAGTTGAACTATGTTCTCACATCACTGACTCCTCCAAGGGCCCTGCCCTGTTTGGCTGCCGAGAATATTTCTCCCGGATTTACCTATGATCCTCTGCCTCAGCCTCCCTGAGTGCCGCCCTGCAGGTGTGCTCCCGTGACCAGCTGCTCACGGCTTTGCTGAGCACCTGCTCCAGCTGGGCTTCGTCTGGGCCTAAGGTGACGAGCGAGACCGGTGAAGCCTGCCCGGCTGCCCTGACTGTAGAGCGGGAAAGTCAGAAACATTTCGAGGCTCCTCCCTGGTCACTTCTAACCGTGGAAAGTGCTGTGACAACCACAGCTGTGTCTGGGGAAGAGGGTACCGCGGGAGGGCTGCGGAGAAGCTGGCACTGAGTCAGGAATGATGGAGGGGGCAGGGTGAGCTGGACTGTTAGGCAGAGAACCACGACTCCAAAGCCATGCCCTGTGCCACTCCCGCTGGGCCCCCCGGTCTCTGGGACTACTGGGTTATCCCAGTCTTACCCCCATACCGGTTCCTGTAGAAAGGTGAGCTCCTCTGGGGACTGCACAGCCCCCCTGGAGGTCGCGGCTTGGCGCCACTGGTCACTCTGGGCTCCTGTCCAGCGGGAGTGTTTGCCTGGGGTGCCCAGGATGGTGTTTGTCACCTCACGAGGCGTGAAGAGCAGGCAGGGGCGGGTGGCAGATTCCGGCCCCGGGCAGGGTGGGGACAGGGCTGTGGGCCTTGTCCTTCCCAGCCCAACCGCAGGCTGCCTAAAAGGGCAGACAGATAATGAGTCCTTCCCGGCCCTGGCCCCAGAGAGGGAGGGGTTTCCTGACAGGAAATTGTCCTCCTCCAAGCCCCCCCTCCTCAGACCCAAGCTCGCTGCAGTCCTGGCCCAAGGAGGCTGGGGACAGGACATCAGTGGGGACAGAGACAGGCGCAGAGGACAGCGGTGAGTGTGCGGGGGAGGCTGGAGGATTCACACCCGGACCCCCTGAGAGAAGGGGCCCAGGAGGGACCGGTGCCCTGAACCCTGGAGGGACAGGCTGCAAGGGGCAAAGCAGGAGCCGAGGCCAGAGCCTGGCGGGCAAAGCGGGTGGGAAAGCAGGAGTGGGAGCAGGAGGCTGTGCAGGGGAGACTTGGGGGGCAGAGAGGTGGGGGTCTTTGGAGAGCTTGGGACCATCGATGGCGGAGAGCGATGGGAGACAGCGGATTTGCTGTGCCCCGAGTCCAGATGGGAAGCTCGAGGCCCGTGGGGACCTAGTGCTCACCCCATCCCAGAGGCTGGGCTCTGAGACCCGGAGCCAGGGTCACAGACACGAGGCTGGGTCACAGGGTCACAGAGACCTCGATGAGCAAAGCTGAGACTGGAAGTGGAGGGAGCCTGAGCGAGGTAGCTGGTGACCGACGGGCCGTGTTTGGCACGAGGACCAGAGTGGAGTGGACTGGCCGGAGCTGGGTGTGCGCACAGATTAGTGAGATGCTGGGACTGCTCGGGGCCAGCCTGTGCAGAGGTGACCTGGAGAGAGACTGGCAGCCGAGGAAGAGGAGGAGGGGCCCGCGGAGGGAAGCGCTGGTGGCCGAGACATCCTGGAGGGGCGCCGGCGCTGGGGGCTTGAGGGGTGCCTGGAAGTGAGTCAGGGGCCGGCCAGGGAGGCAGAGAGGGCACTGGAGGGGCAGGATGTGGGGGCAGCTCACAGAGGGCGTGCTGGAGCCAGGAAAGGAAAGAGGTCAGGCCCAGTTTGGGGCAAATGATACTGCCAACTTTGGGGAGCACTGACATAGTTTAGGGGTACCGGCTACATGTGGCAGGAGTGTTTAGGCTGTTTGGGTAAGTGGCAGGTCTAATTTGGTCAGCAGAAGGCTGTGCAGCGGAGATTTGGACTTTGGGCAGTTGGAGGGAAACTGGAGCTGGCCATTCCGGAGAGTGGAGGCAGTTTGGGGGATGTCCGAGCCTGGTTCAGGAGGAGGCCTGTGGAAGCCAGCGTGGCACATAAAAGCCAGAGAAATCAGCCTATGAACTGCATGTTGTGTGGGGGGCATATCAATTATACACCGCCAGGGGGGCTCCGGGCAAGGGTTGCCAAGGTGACTGCCTCCCTGGGGGACAGGGGACCACGGAGACTGCAGGAGGTCAGGTGGCGCTTCTAGGAAAAGAGGGGCTGAGCAGCAGCTTCTGCTGTCTACAGCTTGAAACAGGCAAAGAAAGGGGGCGCCTCATCCCAGAAAGAGGTGCTGCTGCCCCAGCACCGGCCTCCCCAGGCCTCCATCCAGCCTCACGCAGCCTGCCCTGCCCCCACCCACCCGGAAACCGCTCCCAGTTCGAAACCACCTACAGTCCAGCAATAGTACAATGAGTCAGCCTCAGACGCTTTATTTATTCAGGTTGGTCTTAGTTACACAGGGGAATATTACACTGCCCTGAACACAAACGAATCAGAGCTACACGTCCAGACGTAGCTAAATCTCACAAGTGCATAATGTGAACGAAAGGCGGAAAATCTCAAGCTTCAGGATGCAAATAGTGGGCTACCATTGACGGAGAAGCCATGTGAAGCAGTCCATCGCCTCAGGACAGTCCATGCAGGCAGCCGGTGTGGATCTGATTAGATGGGTAGACAGTGCAGTGCAAAGGCTGGTTCCCTTGGGAGAGGGCTGCACGCAGCGGGGAGGTGTCAGGGCAACGCAGTACATCTGGAGTTGAAATAAACAAAATGAAAGAAGAACACATAGAGCACAAATTTTTGCATTAGCTAGAGCTAGGATTACAAGCACTAGGGTGTGTGTTGTTCCCTGTATTTTTGTCTTGTTTGTTCATTTTGAGGCAGGGTCTCACTATGTAGTTCAGGCTGGCCTTGAACTCACTGAGGAGCCCAGGCTAACCTTAAACTTTTGGCGATCCTCCTGCCTCAGCCTCCTCAGTGCTGGGATTACAGGTGTGAAGCCACCACAACTGACTGTTTGTTTTTGATGGTAGAGGGGATTCAACCCAGGGCCTTTGCATTGATTTATATTCATAGCCCTTTTATTTCCCTTTCAAGGGAGAATGTGTCTTGCTAACAGGCCCAGTCTGGGCTTGAACTTTCAATCCTCCTGCCACTGCCCAAGTGGAGGATAACAGGGGTATACTACCACATCCAGTTTAGGGGGTGCCTTTTTTTTTTTGAGACAGGGTCTCACTTTGCAGTTCAGGCTGGCCCTGAGCTCACTATGTAGCCCAGGAAATGCTTGAACTCACAGCAATCCTCCTGCCTCTGCCTCCCAAGGACTGAGATTATAGGCATGACCCACCATGCCCGGCATTGTGATATGTGGTGCTGATTTCTGGTGGGCATGAGTCTCCACACCTAGCATTGTTGTGTGTGGTCACTGGGGACTGAACTCAGGATCTTGTGCTTTCAAGGCAGGCACCAGAACCACTGAGCTAAATCCTGGCCCTAGAGGGGTGTTTTTTAAAGGCATGCACTAGATCTCAAAAGCAGTATTCTATGGCTCCCCAGTACCTGCAGGAGAAAGCCCAGGCTCCTGCCGCAGGGCTTCAGGCCTGTGCGGCCGGCTCCCCAATGACCTCCCCCAGGACTCACCCTCTCTCCTCCCCACCCAAGGAATGAACTGTCCACCACCTTCCTTCCTTTGTTTCCTGTTGAGCACCCATCCCAGAGGGCCTGCCCGGAGCGTGGAGCAGGGGACACCTTCGTGACTGGGGCAGATCCAGCCCTCCCCTCCCAGGCTCCCAGACCAGTGTGGGACACAGACCTGTCGCACGATAAAGATGACGCAGCTTGAGCAGGGCTGGATGGAGGCTCCCCTCGGGGGCTAGGAGGGCTCCCTGGGGGAGGGTACACTGGGATTGAGTCCTGAGGTCTCAAACTCAGACTTCTTAACAGGACAGGCCAATGGGGGGGGGGTGCACACCCATGATCGTAGCACTCTGGGAGGCGGAGGCAGGAGGATCACAAGTTTAAGCCCAGCTTGGGCAACTTTGCAACTTTGTGAGACTGTATCTCAAAATTAAAAAATTTAAAAGCCTGAGACGTGGCTGTGTGCAAAGGCCCTGAGTTCAAGCCCTAGTTGAGAGGTGACAGACTAGAGGTGGGACACCAGGGAAGAGTCTAAGACAGGGAAATATGCAAGAGTTCAGTGTGGGGTACAGGCCAGGAGAAAGGAGGAGACAGAACCAAAGAGGGGAGAGAGAGAAAAACCATAGAGGTGGACAGGCAGGAAGCCATGAGCCCTCGAGGGTAGAGACTGGGTCTGATCTAGTCCTGTGCCCAGGACCTGCACAGACAGGGTGGGCCATAGACCTAGTATGCTTTTTGGTTTGTTTTCGTTTTGGTAAAATACACATAACAAAATCCATCATCTTAAACTGTCTAAGTGCACACAGTCTGATGACAGTGAGCACATTCACAGCAGTGCAGAATACCAGCTCCATCTAGTTCTAGAAATCTTCCCCTCACCCACAGGAAGCATCGCGGTTCACTGCCTGGCCCCTGCCCTGGCTTTGGGGGCTCCTCTCCATCCCCCCCAGGCTGTTCTACACATTTCCCCCAGGCTTCTGCTGCAGGGGGGAGCAAGATAGGGTGGGTTGGGGACCAGCAGGACAGAAAGCTGGGGAGCAGGCACATGACTCTCTGGCAGAAAGGAGGTGGGGTGTGCCCCTGGCAGGCTGTGCCACCTCCTGGCTAGCCTTGCCCTCTCTAGCCAGTTTCTTCATGGAATAGGCTCCAGCATCAGATGGATCTGGCAGCAAATCCCAGCTGTGCTCCTGGGCCACTGTGGGGCCTGAGACTGATGCCTTTGCCTCCTGGATCTCCATTTCCACATCTGCAAAGTGAAGCTGATGAGCCGAGTGCAATGGCGTACGCCCATAATCGCAGCATTCTGGGAGGCTGAGGCAGGAAAATTCAAAGCTCAAGCCCAACTTGAAGAACTTAACAATTTAACAAGGCTTTTTCTCAAAATAAAAAATAAAAAGGTCTGGGGAAGTAACTCATTGCAAAGACCTCTAGTTCAATCCCCAGTACCTCAAAAAGATGGGAATAAATAGCCCCCACAGACTACACAGATATGCAGATTTCTAAGTGTTCAGACCAGTTGCCATGTGCAGATCCAGTGGCACTAATGGCATCTTTCTTTTTCCTTTTTCTTTCATTTTTCCCTAGGTGTCAATTGTCATCATGCCCATCTTGAAGAGTCTAGGTGTAACAAATTCCAAGGTGCCCCGGGCAGGGACTCTGCCCCTGAGATCCTCTCGAAATCCCTTTGAGGAAGTCCCAGGACTGGAAGAAGAGCCCGGGGAGCTGGGACCCTTGCCCAATGGGACATCGTGTCCCCGCCGTGCCACCCTGGAGAAGCTGGTGGGCCTGAGCCCTTTCCGGCTGGGCTGGACTCCGGGCCGACGGGCGGGCAGCCCTGGGGATGGGCAGCCTCGCTCTTTCCTGGGCCGAGTGCTGGGCCCAGGGATTCGAAGGAGCTCGGCAGACTTTGGCCTGCTGGCCCGGCTTCAGGGGACCCGGGCCCACGGGGATGAGGAGGCGGGGGACGCAGCAAGGAGGCTAGCCTTTCTGCGGCTGGGGCGGGGGCCCAAGCCCCGGCGGGCGTCCCTGGCTGAGAGGGTAGTACCCGCGGGTGAGGCAGCTCCTGAGCCTCCACCCAAGGTCCCCGAGCCCCCGAAGATGAAGGAGCCACTGTCGGGTGAGTTGGGGTCCTGACCCAGACCTGGAGGGATCACAGCCCGTGCCCTCCCCTGCCAGGCACCCCCAGCCCCCCCACTTCCTGTCCACCCTCCACCCACAACCCCATCTTCATTCACCTCACCTGTGTGTCCAGCACTAGGTGAAGCCCCAGTCTAACCCCCAGCACTTGCAAACCAAGCTCAGGTCCTGCTCCCTTTACCTCCCACCACTCTCTTCCTCCCCAAGTCAAACTCAACGATCCCGGTTCTAGTACCCACTTTCAGCCTCACCCTGCACACCCCAGCTCCAACGTCCCCCTTCATCACCAAGCCGGCCCCACCCTGTTCTGACCTCACCCACCCCTGGTCTCCACCTTGAACTTCATTTCCGGGGTGAGACCCCCTAGCCTGGCACCACCTGGCTGGCCTTCCTCCTTAAAACAGGAGAAGGTATTGTCTCATGGCCTCAGCAACCTGAAGCCATCTGTCCCCCTCCTGCTTCCAGCAGCTCAGCAGTCTTTCTTCTTTTCTTTCTCTTTCTTTCCTTCTGTCTCCCTTTCTTTCTTTGTTTTTGAGACAGTCTCGCTATGTATCCCAGGCTGGCCTCGAACTCATGGTACTCTCCTGCCTCAGCCTCCCGCAAGCTGGGATGACCTGGGTAGGCCAGCCACCTCGGATGTTCCTTGGCTCATTGACGAATCTCTGATCCTTCATCTTCCCATGCCGTTGTTCTAGTGTCTTCTCATATCATCTTTGTGTGTGTGTCTCTATACCTCATTTTCCTTTAGGTAAGCACACTGGACTTACTGGACTAGAGCCTATGACCTCAGTATTTCCTAGAAAGGTCACATTCTAACTATGGGGGGGTTCAGATTTCACATTTCTGTTTTTGAGGGGACTCAGCTCAGACACAACACCACCTTAGCGCCACTCCTACATGCACCTCAGGGTCCTCCTCTGTGCCCTTTCTGTCCCCGTGCCACAGTCAGCAGTCCTGTGGTCCGTCACTGTCCTGGGAGGCATGCACGTTTCTCCCACTGTCATCTTAACCCATCTCTGTGCCAGGCACTGTGAGAAGCCAGCCCCAGCAGTCCCCCTCCTGTCAGCTCCAACATCTTCCTCAGCCTCACTCCTCATCCTCGGCCTGAGGTTGACTCCGCACCCACTGCCCGTCCCACGACCCCTCCTCTTCCATCCACAGTCCTTCTCCAACCTCCAGGACAACCGTGTCCCCGACTCAGCCTCTTCCCCTCAGTCCTGCTCACCTCCAGTCTGTCGCCAGCCCACCTGGAGCCCAACCCCAGGGCCTTCTCAATCCCTGCCCTCTTCAGAGCCCCAGCCGACCTCATCCCACCCGCGCTGGCCCCATCTCCAGAACCCGCCCTCACCCCGCCCGGACACCACCTTGTGCACACTGTCCGGCACCTCCAGGAACCCCCTGTCCTCTCATGCCCCTACATCCTGGCCAGAGGCTCCCAGGGGACTGGGAGGGCACCTTGGGAGTGAGGAGGGGGTGACTGGAACCCCCGCCTTCTGGAAACGGATGGGCAGAAATAGCACCGGCCAGGAAACAGTCTCTCTGCCAGGGAGGAAGCGGCGGGGGAGGTGTGGGGGTAACTCTGGGCCGCGGGACCCTCCTGCCTTGCTCCGGCCTCCCCACCCCGTGAGTCCCCTCTTCCGGGTCAGCCTGACTTCCTAGAGTGCCCGCTGCCCACTGCTGCCCTCCCACTCCCAGGGACCCCAGCTCTGGTCGCCGGTTCACTCCCGCGGGTCCAACCCGCCCTCACGCAGCTCTGACCTCTTCCCTCACCCTCAGCCTCCCCGCTCCCATGTTGATCTCTTAGCCCTAACCCTTGGCCCCCAGCCCCGGGCCTCGGCCCCTGCCTGATGCTTGTCACCTTGCTGACGTCCCAACACCTGCCGGCCTCGGGGCCTGCATAGGCTCCTTCCCCGCTCTCCACCCCCTTCCCTCCGCACCGACTCTCCTCTTTCCTCACCTCCCCTCTCCCCCTGACCCTCACTGAGGCCTTGCCCTGGGGCGCCCCCCGGCCGACTTCCCCCTCTCGGACCCCGCGCTGACCCCCGCCTCGCTCCGCAGTGCTGGAGATCCTGAGCCTGATCCAGCAGCGCGAGCTGGCGCGCGCCGACGAGCACATCCTGGAGCTGGAGGCCGAGGAGCTGGCGGCGTCGGGCGGCTGCGCCCTGGGGCCCCCCCAGGCCGAGGGCCGCCGGGCACGCGACGTGGCGCTGCTCTACGAGGCCCTGCAGCGCGAGCTATGGGCGCTGGTGCGCGAAACGCTGGCGGGGCCGGGGCCGGGCGCGGGCGCGGGCACGGGCGCCGTGGCGCAGCTGGGCCAGGTGCTGGTGCAGGAGGAGGCGGCCGACGGGCGCCGCGGCCCCGGGGCGGCCCGCAGGCTGCGCGCACGCTGGGCCGAGGCGGTAGCGCGTGCGGCTCGAGAGCGCCTGGAAGCGGCGGCGCCGGGGGCGCCCGGGGGCCTGGCCGGGCAGCTGGAGGCGCTGCGCGCGCGGCTGCTGGAAGATATGGCGGTGGTGCGCGGCCGCCTGGCCCCCGCCTACCCCGCTGGCCTGGGGGCCTTCGGCGTCTATCTGCGAGGCTACCATGGCGCGCTGGCCGAGTGGCTGGGGGCCTCCGCCCGCCGCAGGCTGCCACTATCCGACCGCTACGCGCTGCTGCACTGGCACAACCAGGTGTACCCCAGGTGAGCTGGGACCCGTGCTGCAGGTTATCGCGCCCCCAGTCCCACTCCCAGGCTGGCAGCCGCAGTCCCCAGCAACCTGGGAACAGCTAACCCTTGGGTCCCAGAACCCTGACTCCATTGACCCCGACTGCTGTGCGTACAGGTGGTGGTCACAGCACTGGTCACTCCCGCCTTGGCACAAGACCCTCCGGGTTACTCTAGACCCAGGGCCTTGGCCCTGTCCACACTGCACTTTCTGAGGAGAGCCAAGCAGTCCCCCCACCCAGGACCTGGCGTCACACTGTTCCATTCCTAGAATCTCAAGCACCTTGACCCTTCCAATCTTCTGACCTTAGCTACCTTCACACCATCTGCCCTTCCAGCCCTGGAGCTCATGGGCCTCACTGACGCCTCCAGTTCTAAACTCTCTGCACCCCTGAGTCCTGATGGCTGCATGCAGAGGACCCACCCAGTCGTGACCACGGGTCTCACATAACTATCTTGGCCTCCACCCCATCCTAGAGTGTCGACACTGTGGACGTCCCCACTCTAGGACCTCGTCCCACTGTCCCTCCACCTGGTCCTGCTGAGCCTTAGAATTCCAGTGTCCTTACCTTGTTGTGTCTTGTGGTCTTAGGACATCAGTGCTATTGATATCTTCCAAGTGTGGCTTTGTGGTTCTCTTCACTCTAGAGCCTCAGCCTCAGTGAGCCTCCAGGCCCCACTCCTCAGCCCCCTTCCCGCTAGGTCCTTGCCCTTGACCCTGCTGGCCCTGCTAGTTTTAGAATGGCTGCCCGTGGGCCCCTTGGACGCTATCATTGCAAGGTCCAGAACCTCGGGGTCCTTGGCCTCCCAGGCTTGGAATCTATGGAACCTTCGTACCCTAAAACATACCCTTCTTGTGACTGGAGGGCGGAGGAGGAGATACGGTGATTAGCACCACCACTCCCCACCCCCAACCACAGCTCCACTCCAGGAGCCTCAGCCAAACTCAGACCCTCTAGGGATGAGTGGTTCCTCCACCAGAGTCAGAGTCCCGTAGAGTCACTTGGGCACACGTGTCATGGAGGCTGCCAGCCCAGCCAGAGAGGAGAGGCGGGCCAGGGAGTCTGGACAGCCTCCTGGAGCCGTGGGACAAGGCTTGAGACCGATGCATAAGGAGATGGTGTTTCTGATGGACCAGATGTTATGGGCGAAGCCTGGTGTGTGGATGGCCTGGGGAGGCACAGGGATGCCCGGCCCAGGCATGCAGGGGCAGAGGAAGGCACCAGGTGAAAGGAGCAGAGGCAGAAGGGAGCATCATCTGGGAGGGCTCTTCGTGGGCGAGGCCCTGCTGGGAGATCAAACTTGGACTTGACCCCAGAAGTCTTGCCCGGACACCGTCCATCAAGTGACTCAGTTGGAAACGGGAGCAGCCATTCCAGAGATTTCCTCTCTGATGAGCAAAGCTGGCCCAGAGAGAGGAAGGGAGTGGCCCGGGATGACAAAGAGGGGGTGTGAGGGCATGAAGAGGTGTCCCATCGCCCAACCCCCTGCTCACAAACCTCCCCGTCTTTGACCCCTATCCCCAGGGAGGTCCTAGGGTTGGTGGACATGGTCGCTCTGGAGAATGGGGAGCTGGGCCCCCTCCTGTCCCCCGGCACCCTGCGGGGTCTGGAGGATGAATGTGTCACAGATGTCAAGGTACGTGGGACCAGCATTGGTGATCTGGGGCTTGGAGGTACTCTGGGTGGGGCTCAGGAGGGGATCCGGGGGCCTCGCCCCTCTTTACTGTTTTCCCACCCCTTGCCTGTGTGAGTTCCGAGTTCTGTCCCAAGGCCAGAGTCACATCAGTGCAGATGGGTCACTTGTGTATCCCGTGTTGCACCCCAAGCGCTTGTGTGGGGGGCACTTGGTTAAGGTACCGCATGCCAGGTGCCCTCAAGCCTCACAGCAAGAGGCTCCTAGGTGCCCCTGTAGTGCAAGAGCCCGAGCATTCCCAGCACTGGCATCAACGCAGCTCTGCCCTCCCATGAGGCTGAAAATAAACATGGTCAAGACAGGCTGGGCCCCGCAGAATGGCCTGGTCACCATGCCCGGGTTGGCTACAGGCCTTCTCCTAACTAAATGCCAGGCTTGTCCCAGCCACAGGATCAAATCCTGGCAGCTCCAGGAGAATCAAACATGTCTAGCTCAGTCCACATGCTGTACTGAAGGGCACCCACTGGGTTGGAGAATCCAGAATCTGACAGTCCCGGACTGGTGGTTCAGCAGGACCTAGGGGCAAAGTCTCAGCACCACCCAGCAGTGAAATATAGGCCTTCAACTCTGAGGCCAACTTCCAAACCTGGACCCAGGAAAGGGTCTCCCTCAGCAGCACTGCCTCGAGCTTGGTACACTGCGCAGAATCCAGACCGCTTGGGACCATGGGGGGAGGGGACCCTGGCAGAAGAGACAGAACGACTCTAGGCAGCCCTGATGCCTTCTGCCTCCCCGCCCGCCTCCAGGCTCAGACGCGGGCAGCCTTACTTCGGGTGCTGCAGGAGGATGAGGAGCACTGGGGAGACCCGGAGGACCAGACCGGCAGCCTGGCCCAGGACGTGTGTGAGGTAGGAGGCGAGGCAGAGGAGGAAGAGGGATCTGCTGGACCTGGTGGGGCTGGACGGGGGAGCTGCCCTTCCTCACCTCCTGTCCCCCTGACCTATGCAGCTGCTGGAGGAGCACACGGAGCGCGCACCCCGCATCAGCCAGGAGTTCGGGGAGCGCATGGCGCACTGCTGCCTGGGGGGCCTGGCAGAGTTCCTGCAGAGGTAGGGGCTGGGGCGGAGAGGCTGAAAAGCCTGCCTGCCAGAGAGGGGAGTGGGCATCAGGCTAGGGTGAGCAGGAGCTGAATGTGGTGGCACCAGCCTGGAAGCCTGGCACCTGGGAGACTGGGGCAGGACTGCACATCTGAGCCCAGCTGGGGCAGTTTACTGACTGCAGGACTATTTCAAAATGAAAATTATAAAAATAATAACTTAAAAAGGGGTGGGGATGAAGTTTAGTGCCAAAGGCCTTGGGTTCAACCTTCAGTACCATCCCCCTGCCCAAGAAGCCTCAAAACACAAAACCCAAAAACCAGACTGGCAGAGGTACAGGGGGAGGGGGACGGAGGCCACAGGCTGTGTGGACGCCGCCACGTGCCCTCTCTTCTGCCCCAGCTTCCAGCAGCGCGTGGAGCGATTCCATGAGAACCCGGGGATCCGGGAGCTGCCGCCCGACACCTACATCAGCAGGACCATCGCTCTGGTCAACTGTGGGCCACCTCTGAGGTGAGCATGCCCACCTGCTGCCCCTGTGTGTGGGTGGTTCCGGGTGGCAGCTGAATTGGGGTCCTGGTTCTTGGGTGGGGATCACAAGAAATCTAGGAGTCCTAGAAACAACTGTAGCACCATGGAGGATTCTAATCAGATTCAGAATAGATGCCTGTGACAGCTGTAGAAGGCACTGGACGTGGCAGTGAGTGGCTATAATTGCAGCACTCAGGAGGCTGAGGCAGGAAGATCACCACCTAGTTGAGGTCAGCCTAGGCCACACAGTGAGTTCAAAGCCAGCCTAGATTACATAGCAAGATCCTGTCTCAAAACACCAAAAAGAAAAGAAATAATAATTACCAAAAAAAAAAAAAAGAATTGTAAAAACATAGACATCAGACTCAGTGATTCTAAGAATTATTATTTTATCTTTTTGTTGGCTATTTTAAATTTCATTTAAAAAAATATTTATTTTGGTTTTTTGAGTTAGGTCTCCCTTAATTTATCACTAGATGACTTATATACCTAATGCAATGATGTGTTAGGTGTGTAGCTATCATGCTGTGTCATTTAGGGGCTGACTGCACACCTCACAGCATTGTACAGGCTTCTTCATTTTCCCCTTAACAGCTAGGACAGCTTCCAGGGTACGAGTGTCCCCTTGCTCAGGCCTGGGCGGGGGCTCAGTGGCCGAACACTTGCCTCTAGCATGTGCGAGGCCCTGGGCCAGCACTGAAAAATAAATCCCTATGTTTCTTTTAATATTGGAACTGCACGTAATCCACTGCCCCCCATGGTGGTCACTGGTTTCACACTTCCAGGACACATCACCTCCTGTTAGTGTCCTGCTGGTCCAAGGGCTGCTTCTGTAGGCCAGGGGGTGTGGGGCCCAGGGAGCTGGCCTACCTGAGTGTGAGGAACTGTACAACTGCAGTGTAGGTTCGGAGCCACCACCAGAATGGAGGCCTCTTCCCTGCTCCCCAGACAGCACCAAGAGAGAAGGCAGGGGCACACGGTGACGCCAGCACTCTGGGAGGCTGAGGCCGGGGGACTGGAATCCCAGCCCAGACTGGGTCATTTGCAATTGAGAGAAACTCTGTCTCCAAGTAAAAACTTAAAGGGGCTGGGGATGTAGCTCAGTGTGAAGACTCTGGGCTCAATCCCTAGTACACACACACACACACACACACACACACACACACACACACACACACAAGAACAGAGAGAAACAGACCCCCAAGAGACCTCTCTCTCCCTAAATACCCTAGTTACCCTCAGACATCTCCATACTTGCTGACTGTCCCCCATCCCCTACACATTTCATATCCTCCCTGGTGCCCCAAACCCCAGGCAGCCCTTATCCCCCAAGCATCCCTTGAAATGCTTCGTTTTGTTTCATTTTATTTTATTTTGAGACAGGATCTTGTTATGTGGTTTAGGTTGATCTTGAACTCATTACATAGCTCAGGTTGGCCTTGAAATCATGAGAATCCTCCTGCCTCAGCCTCCTGAGCCCTGCGATTATAGGTGGGCAGCAGCATACCCAGTTCCCAGGATGTTTTCCAGCCCCTCAACCTTCCTCAAGGCCCTGAACTTCTTCAGTTTCTCATCTGACTAGTCACAAATGGGGTCCACTCAAAGGGCAACTGCTCCAGGCAGTTGGGCTGAGATGTTGGGGCTCCCTGACTTTGGGCTCTGCTTGATTTCCACAGAGCTCTGGCCGAGCGCCTGGCCAGGGTGGGGCCTCCCGAAAGTGAGCCAGCCCGGGAAGCTTCGGCCAGCGCTCTGGATCGTGTGACCCGGCTCTGTCACCGAGTCCTGGCCGACCTGCTGTTCCAGGAGCTGCAGGTGAGCCAAGGGCTGGGGCAGGGCTGTGCCAGGACAAGGGGGTGCCCCTCGCAGTGCCTCAGCCCAGGGCCCAGTGTTTGGGCAGGAGTGATGGGGGGGTGAAGAGGAAGTGGCAAAGGGGAGGACAGAGACCCACCGGCAGGAGGCGCTCGAGTCGAGCCCTCCTCACCGAGGTGCCTCAAATCTATGCCAAGCATCCCCTTTTCCTGCTCTGAATCCTCAGAACCAAAGCCCCCATGTGTGGGGTTCCAGCCTGGCTCTGCGGCCCTGCACACCTGCCCCTTCCCCTCTCCACCTGCGCATGCCACTCTGGCCAGAGCAGTCCTAGGCTTCTGCACGTGCTAATCCTGCTGCCCGGAACGCCGTCCCACCTGGTCCCTGTCTCACATCGTCCCCATCTTGACTGAAATGTCACCTTCTCATTGAGACTGTTCCTGACCATCCCACGTCAGATGGAAACACCTGTAGTGCCAGCTACTCAGGAGGCTGAGGCAGGAGGATTGCTTGAGCCCTGTTCAGGGTTAGCCTGAGCAACACAGTGAGGACCTGTCTCTAAAAAAGAAAGCCTGGGAGCTCTCTGCTCTCTTTGTCTTCCATAGCATTTACTGTCACCTGCCATCTCCATCGTCATGTGTTTATTTATTGTGGCACTGGTGACGGAGCCCAAGGCCGGGCACCTTCTATGCAAGCGCTCCTCCACCGAGCTGTATCCTCAGCTCTTTTGTAGTATTAGTTTTAAATCTGTATCTTCCCCATGGAATGTTAGCTCTTCAAGGGCACGGACCAGCTGGAAGTTTTCTAAAATAATTTTTCATTATGGAAGATTTCAAGCAGACGTAGCCCCAAGCAACCTAGGGACAGAATGACTCCACACACTCTCGTCATGGTTCAGTTCAACAAATGTCACCTCTGGCCAATCTTGTTTCAACCTCACCTCTTGTGTGGCCCTGGGGAGGGGACCCTGGGTACCACTGTGCCATGCCCCAGCGAACGCCTGGCATTCTGTCACTTCCTCTCATGATGCAACCTAGACTAGCCTCGAACTCATTACGTAGCCCAAGTGAGCATCAAAATGGAACCCTCCTGTGAGTCAGGACAAAAGAAAAGCAGAGAGATTGAGAGACAGCGGAACAGAGAGGTGGACATCAGAGACAGATAGGAGAGGCGCACAGCTTCCGCGCAGCGGATGGGCTCAGGTTCGAGGGACTGGTGCGCATGTGCAAGCCGCTGGGTCAGGCTCGCAGGGCCGTAAGGTGTGTGCGGTGGGGTTGTTTTAGAGGTTACTCCGTGCCTAGCTTTTTTTTTTTTTTTTTTTTAATAAAAGCACTACTTTTGACAGTCCTGAAAACTCACTGCTGTGAGGACAAGAGTGGAAAGAGGTCCTGCGTGGGATGGAGACCTCTGGGGTGCTCTGGGAAGCGGGTGCTGCCTGTCTTTGTCCCCTTCCAGCCTCCAGCCGGCTCGGTCCGACTCTCCCAGGCCCCGCCTCCCCCGGCCCACAGCCCCCTCCCTCGTTCCCAGGCCTCTGCTCGCCCCTGGGTTCCTCCAGCCTCCTCCCGAATTCCTGCCTCCGCCACCTCTTCCAACCCTCCCCTCCCTGCCCAGAGCTGCCCTGGCGCCCGCAGAAAGTGGCCCCAGGAGGCCCCACGCCCTCTGGCCTGGCCAGAGCTGCCACCCTGCTCCCTGTTGGTGCCCACACTGCACCACCCGCATGGCTCAAGCTTGGTTAATGCCCTGCTGGCGCCATCTAAAAGTTTTTAATAATTTCTGGACTCCGTCCCCACGTTTTCATTTTGCACTGGGCTGTGGTAATTATGCAGACGGCCCTTCCTGCTTCTGTGGCCCTTTTCCTGGCCTGCAAGGACAATCCCTGGGTCTCAGCTTTGTGCCCCCTTCTCTGGGAAGCCCTCTGGGTTCTGTATGGAGCCCCCCATCGTAATGTCTGGGTCCAGCTGTGTGCTGCGCCACTGTGAGCCCCCGCAGGGCAGGGCAGGGCTGGGTCCTCCTGGTGTGGCTTTCACGCTGCCCAGCACCGGCTGGGCCGCAGCAGCGCCTGGGAACTCTCCTCCCTAGAGGAGGCTGTGACCTCCCGCACTCTGTCCCCGCAGCCGCACTTCAACAAGCTCATGCGCCGGAAGTGGCTGAGCAGCCCGGAGGCCCTGGACGGCATCGTGGGCACCCTAGGCGCGCAGGCCCTGGCGCTGCGCAGGATGCAGGACGAACCTTACCAGGTGCAGCGGCTCCCTCAGCCCCGAGACACCGCACCCGGCGCGGGATCCGTGGGGGGCGGGGAGGCGCGGCCCTGAGAGCTGGTGCAGAGCCGGGTTGAGGCCCATGGGGGAGACTCGAACGGGGCGTCCTCGGGGCGGAAAGATTCCGCGGGCAGATTCCGGGAAGAGCGTGAGGAGACCGCGAGCTCCGCTCGGCTTCAGGGCTAGGGCTCAGGACGCACCGCGGCCCGCGGGGTGAGGGCGGTGCAGGAGCGCTCACCTCCCTGCCGCTCTCCGCTCCCCAGGCGCTGGTGGCCGAGCTGCACCGGCGCGCGCTGGTGGAGTACGTGCGGCCGCTGCTCCGCGGGCGTCTGCGCTGCCGCTCGGCGCGGACCCGCAGCCGCGTGGCCGGGAGACTCCGAGAGGACGCGGCGCAGCTGCAGCGGCTGTTCCGGCGACTGGTGAGTGTGGCTCGGCGCAAGGGCTTTGAGGGACAGCAGCATCCCAGGACCCTCCGCTCCACCTTGGCACGGAAAATCTTGCTTTCTGCCTAGGAGAGCGCCTGCGGGGTGCTTCATTCTGCCCCCAAACAAGATCTCGTGCTGGGCTGAGGGATTCCATCATTTAATTACTGTTACAGCGTTTTGGATGGTACCCTGGTGATCTGCCATTCACAAACTATTAGCTGTTATTATTATTAGCTATTATTATCATGAGCTCCATCAACGCTAAGGGACCCTGGATGTGGTGGAGCTTGTCTGTAATCTCAGCACCCCAGGAGGCTGAGGCAGGAGAATCTCAACTTGAAACTCAAGTTTCAAAACGTAGCTCAGGGCAAAGATCTGAGTTCAGGCACCACCTTTTCCCCTACAAAGACTAAATTCAACAATTGGTCAGGACCCTAATTTGAAGCCAACAAGAGTTTCTACTTAGTTCCAGCCCGCCGAGACGGAAAGAGTGCACTCCATACTGATTCCAAGTTCTTCCCTGGAGTGCTTGGAATGGTTTTTGTTTTGGAAACTGCCCGAGACAATCGTGGATTTGCAATTCTGAGTCGGGGTCACAGAGTGTAGGCTGTATCCAGTTTCCCCAGAAGGGCAACACATGTTGTAATCTTGGAATAGATTTCAGGCGATGTGCAGAACCACGACTGTGATATGGGTTTTTCCTTCAGATATCTGAAGATCCTACATAACTTCTGGCCACAGTGTCGTCGTCATTGTCATTGTCGTTTTCTCCTTCTTGTTCTCCTTCCAGTACTAGGGATTTGATCCAGGGTCTTCACACTCAGCTATATTCCCAGCTCTTTTATTTTTTACCAGAACAAGCATAGTCTTACTACAACACTAAATTGTCCAGGCTGGGCTGGAACTTGGAATCCTCCTACCTCAGCCTCCCAGCGTGGTAGGATTACTGTACATTCCCGGCTGACCTTTATGATAGATGAGAAAAAGACCAGGAGGAGCTAGAGGGGAAGAGCCACCTGCTGGGGAGGAGTGTTGGGGGGGTGCGGGGCGCAGAGTGAGCCTGTGCCCTCCCGCAGGAGTCCCAGGCCTCCTGGCTGGACGCCGTCGTGCCGCGCTTGGCTGAAGTGCTGCAGCTGGAGGACACGCCCAGCATCCAGGTAGAGGTGGCCGTGCTGGTGCGCGACTACCCCGACATCAGGTGAGAGCCAGCCTGCTGCGCGGGCCGGCCAGGTCTCCACGGCCCTGGCACCCATCCCGTTTCCTGCCTCTTGGGCGAGGGCGGGAGGTGGCGAGCGTGTCTGACGGCCGTTTCCTGCTGGAACCAGGGCATTATTAATACGATTTCCCTCCTGCTCCTGCCGCCGCCGCCACCAGGGCTCGCAAACAAACAGGCGGTCACAGGAAGCCCGGGGCAGGGGGGTAGGGGGGCACGGGCCGCCTGGCAGGAAGGGCCGGCCCGGCAGGGAGCCTGGGGGACCCGGGGACACAGTGAGCACCACAGCGGCGGACGCACACGCACTGGGGCAGTCCAGGCGCCATCGAGATCCTCGTGACCGGTCCCTTTCTGCATGATGCTCTCCAGAGCCCCACCTGCCCTGGGGATAATGGTGTCCTGGTGGGATCAGGGGGGAATTCATCATCACTGTCACCAGTGACGGTTCTTAGTCCTTCGTCCTAATGAGCACTCTCCAGAGTGCTGCGCCTCGAACCTGGGCCTTCACACTGAGCTACACCCCAGCTCTCAGGAAGCCTCTCACATGCCTACTCTAAAATAGGATCTAAGCTACGGTAGAAACTGTGTGTGAGACTCAGTGCGGTAGCAGTTAGCAAGTACCAGTGCTGGGATTTGAACCCAGGCAACTGGCTGGCTGGAAAGCCTTTACACTGGACCGCCATTCTGTATAGCCATCTGCCAGTGCTCCATGGGGGGGAGGGGGCTGACAGCAGCAGAACAGAGAACAAACAGGGAGGGAGGCGTGAGCAGGTCTAGACTGAGGGGTTGGGACTGATGACCGGACTTCAGGGACAGGGTCACGTTTTGGGAAGGCACGGTCTCGGAGCCACAGGGGGCCCCAGCACTCCTGCTGGGGGAGGTTCTGCCTGAGCTGTGACCTGAGCCATTTGGGAGGAAGGGAAGGAAGCCCAGGCTCCGCCAGGCTGTGATAGGCATGCGGGTACCCGGATGGAGATTCTGGAGCCTGCTGAGCTAAACTGGGGGCGGGGACTGAAGGTTCATTTAATCCAGGGCTGACTTGGGGTGAGAAGGAGCCATCGCGGGTGAGGAGGCGAAGGCTCCGGAGTTAACTCTGAGGGGTTTATCTGGAAAGGCGGGGTGGCTCTGGGATGAGGGAGGTGACAGTATGGGGAAGGGAACGTGGGGCTGCTGGGATCCTGCCTTCAGTGGGGTGGGCAGGTGGGTCTGGGCCCCCTGTGCACCTGTTGGCCCCTGTCCCTAGGCGGAAACACGTGGCGGCCCTGCTTGACATCCGAGGCCTGCGCAGCACAGCTGCCCGACAGGAGATCCTGGCCGTGGCGCGGGACCTGGAGCTGTCTGAGGGCGGCACCCTGCCGCCCCCTCGGGACCACGCTTTCTTCTCCGACATCCCCGTGCCACGCCCATCCTTCTGCCTCAGTCTCCCTCTTGCCCTGGGCCACCTGCCCCTCTCCAGGCTGGCCAGGCCCAACTGGGCCTGTCTGCCCCTGCGGCGTCGGCCCTCGTCACCACAGAGGCCCCGGGCCCGGCGCTGAGGTTCTGCCAGCCCTGTGCCTTAATGTCCCATTGTGCTGCTGGTACCCCATGACTCCGTGCCTGGGACACAGACCCTCACGTGGCAGGATCCTGAGGGGTCCCCTTGCCCGTCCCCAGACTCCCTTAAAGAAGGGCACAGAGGCCAGCGGGAGCAGAGACCTCCTGGGCTGCGGGCTGCTGAGGACTCCCAGCTCCTCCCTCTCCATGGCCTGGAGCTCAGGCACTGGCTGGAGGCTCCGTGCTGGAAGGCGACAGAAACATTCCCACCCTCCTCCCCTCACCTCAAGGTCTGGCCCAGACCCAGCGTATTAAGGAATGTTCGATACTTAGAATAAAGAGGTTTCTATTTAACACTAGGAAGGGCTGAGTCCCACATGTGGGGGAGGAAGGACGGGGACAGGGCCCCAGGCCAAACACTCCTCACTGCCCAAGGCCAGGCGGGGGTCCAGCGCCCGGGCAGCACAGGGCCCGCAGCTCCCAGCTGCCCCTTCGCACAGGTCCCGCAGGCTGGGTGGCTCGAAGGCAGCCCCTGGGCCACTCTGAGCCTCGGACTCACTTTGTCCTCTTTCTCTGGGCCTGGCAGTGCCAAAGGCTTCAGCTTGGCACGGCCTCGACATCCACCCTCAGCGGGAAGCCAAGTCAGAGAGGAAGGAGGTTGGGGGTAGGGCCAGCGGCATCCAGGGCGCCCTCCTGGGTTGACACAGGAAAATGTCAGGGTGGGAAAATTTCCAGCCTCTCACCCCCAGCCCCGCTGGATCCTGGTCCCCATGGAGACCTGGAGGTCACCTCCCTGCTGACCCCTGCCCCTCCGGCCTCCACTGGACAGCGCGTGATGGATGCTTCCTGGCCTGTGTTGTGTTTTATTCTTCTCCCTGAGAAATCAGAAAGAGGAGCCAGCCAGGGGTCAGCTGGAGCCGGAGCCTCCCGCACGCACTTGACAAGTGCGGCCTCGGGGCTGTGCTGCGTGGCCCTGGGCAGGAAGCGGCCGCTCTCTGCGCTGTCATTCTTCCCCACACCCAGGAATCCTTTAGCCTCTTGCTGTCCTTTGCTTTAACTCACAAAGTAATGCTTCCCTCGATTTTGATCCCAAGCTGTAGAGAAGTTGAGGAACAAGGATTTGTAGGAATTTGCATAATTAAACCTAGAATCCCCTGGGTTCTTTTTCGATCGTGATCTCTTACTTAAAATCAGCTTTATCAAACTACAGTTTCCATTGCAGAGAATCCATTTACTTAAAGTGCCTCACTGAAGCCAGCCATGGTGATGCCAACCTGTTCATCTCAGCACTCAGAAAACAGGCAGGAGAAACTCCGTGAGTGCAAGGCCTGCCCAAACTACAAAGGAAGACCCCGTCTCAAAAATCTAAACATACATGATAAATAAAGTACACCATTTAATACTCCTTTAAAAAAAATAGGCAAGGATTCTCTCACTGAGCTGCATCCCCAGTTCTTTTTTTAAAGAAATTCTTACTTTTGGGCCCAGGGTTTTAGCTCAGTGGTTCTGGTATCTGCCTGGCAAGCACAAGGTCCTGAGTTCAATCCCTGATACCACATGCTTCATGTCGGTTGCCCTACAGTCCTCCGCTCTACCAGCTGAGCTGTCGAAGGGAGAACACCACATACTATAAGGCGTGGTGGCTCATGTCTGTAATCCCAGCACGTGGGAGGCAGAGGCAGGAGGATTGCTGAGTTCAAGACTGAGTTCAGGACCAGCCTGAACTACAAAATGAGACCCTGTCTCAAAAAAAAAGAAAAAAGAAAAAAAGGAATTGTCATTCAACGCAGTGTAGCGTATCTGTAATGTCAAGGCACAGGAGGCTGAGGTAGCAGGATCCAGTTGGCTGGGCAACTTACTGACTTAGTGTGACCTTGTCTCAAATAAAAAATTAAAAAGAAGGCTGGGGTTGCAGCTCAGTTAAAGCACCAGGTTCATTCCCCAGTACCAGAAGTGAGGGTGGGTTAGGGTGGCGGCAGGCTGAAGTGCAGCCAGGACCTAAAGGACAGAACCTGAGCAGCTTGGGGAAATCCAGGATGCCTCCAGCCTGGCCTCCCAGTCCATCCTCAGGGCAAAGGACTGGCTGCTCTGGCTCCCACAGGCTTTTTGATGGACCAAGCCAGGTCATTTTCCAAAGAAGCCACTGCCTAAGGCCCCCGGGGTGATGTGGCAGGCCCCAGGTCACAAAGTGGTGAGCGTGAGCACCATGTACCCGGCAATGTCTGTGCCCTCAACGCAGCCCGGAGCTGATGCAGGAACCACCAGGGTTCTACTGAGCACTGCGGGAGGATGAGGGGAGAAGGCACAGAGCTCCAGGCCTGCAGGCCAACCCGCTGCACCACTGCCACTCCCTGTGAGCCCAATGGCCCACTGGACCCCACCCCAATCCACCCCCGAGGCCCTCCCCCAGCCTCTACCTTCATGAGCCCTTGTCCCTTTCCTAGGACTCCCATTTATGACCTTATGCCATGACCTTATGCCCTTCTTTCTTTCTTTTCTTTTCTTTTTTTTTTTTTGAGACAGGGTCTCGCTTTGTGGTTCAGGCTGGCCCTGAGCTCAGCCTCCAACTCACATCACAGCAATCCTCCTGCCTCTGCCTCCCGAGTGCTGGGATGACAGGCGTGAGCCACCATGCCCGGCACTGTGGTATGTGGTACTGATTGCTGCTGGCGTGAGTCTCCACACCCAGTATTGTATGTGGTTACCGGGGGTTCGAACCTGGGTCCTTGCGCTTGCAAGACAGGCGCTGGAACCACTGACCTAAATCCCCGGCCCATGCCCTTATTTCTTCTATTGCCTCTAAATCCATTCTCATGCACCCATCCATCAACCTATCCATCCATCAGAGTCCATCTCCTTCACCTGGCTGTCCGTGGGTGCCCGGTGCTGATCTTCCAAGCTGGATGTTACCTTTATGGCCCTGAAGGTGTGGCTGGAGGCTCGTGTCCATCACTCAGCCTGGTCTAGATTGACCAGGGCATTCAGGGCGATGGGGGAGATGCAGGGGTCCTGGCCTATCCAGAAGTCAGGAGCTTCCAAACGGAGGGGTGTCTGCACTGAATTTCCCCACCCTGGACCACTCACACTAGCTTGTGACTTGTGTCCCAGGGGTCCTGAAGAGGAAAAGGGAATCTGTTCATGCTCTGTTCGGATTTTTAAAAACTGTCCTTTCCAGTGTGATGTTGCCTAGGGGTAGAGCCCATGCCAGACATGTGTGAGCCCCTGGTTTGCACTGCATAAAAAGTCTAAAAACATCTTTACAGAACTGAGATACGCACATAGGACAGCAGACAAATCATTTGTGTGCCATGCGATGAGTCTTCACTACCGAATTATGGTTGCTCTACCAGTTTTTTTAATGGTCACAGCTGAGTGATGAGTCTGGGGTAGAACATCAGCTTCCCCCGCCTCCAAGCTCCGGACAGTGCGTTCCTGACTGAGTTGACCTAACCGGCTGCCTCTCATCTTTTAACACCCTTTCTTCCTCTTTCCTGGTATAATGTTGGAAATCCCTTTGAGGACACATATACGTCAGTGTGTAGTAGTAGCACATGCCTGTAATCCCAGCACTTGGGAGGCTGAGGCAGAAGGCTCTCTGTAAGCCTTCTGATGTAAAGATAAATTAAGACTATTTAAATCTTTAACTTGTCAATAATAGTCACGTTTAGTGTTACAAATCTCATAAAAATCCTGCAGAATGAGGTGTGGTGGCACATACCTGTAATTCCAGCGATTAGAAGGCTGAAGCCAGGAGAATCACCACAAATTCGCAGTCTGCTACGTGCTGGGGTGAGAGGAATATACCACCACTTTCAACAGTTTTATCTCTTTGTTTTTGTTTTGTTTTGTTCTGTTCTGTTTGGATTATATTGTTTGTTTTTGAACCAGGGTTTCATTATGTGCTCAGGCTGCCTTGAACTCACTGTGAAGCCCAGGCTGGCCTTGCATTTGCTATGATCCTCCTGCCTCAGCCTCCCAAGTGCTGGGATTGCAGATGTGCGCCACCAGGAGGGGCCTCTTCTCTCTTCTAATTGGTGTGCCTTTCTTTTTGGAAAGGGAGCCAGAAGGATGTTGAAGAGACTGTAAGACTGGCCGTCCCCACCCTGATCCTACAGTCAGGGCCAACTCTGTAACTGTTCACTGTGGCAGTGGCAGATTAGTTCGCTTCTTTTTTCATTCATCTGGCGCGTGTGCCAGCAAGGCCTCTGTGCGCCTCACTGGGGTTTTCATCGGGAATGGGCGACTTTTGTG
>PVIR01011301.1:0-47477 GCA_004026965.1 Petromus typicus
ATAGCCCCACCCACCCTACCACCCCCCCATATATATAAAATTTGTTTCCTTACTTTTTTGTTACAATCTCAACATTGTCCCCTTTCACCTTATTTTACATTGAGCATTTTCTATTTCACAATATATAACATACAATGCTAGGACTCATTTACATCTTCATTTTCTCATACCAGAGAAAAGATGCGATATGTATCTATCAACCATAGAGTTTTGACCCAGGCCCTTCAGTCTGGCACCTCCTCCCTTTCTGCCAGCTACCTGAGTGGAAGAAATAAGCATTTGGAACAGGTCTTGCTTTTTCTGCCACAAGGCAAGTTGGGTTACTGGAAAGCCCGTAGGATGGAAATTCTGACAAATCAGGATTGACACATCATTGTTTTGGAATTTTAGTCAATAAAATGCTCTTCACATTTTGAACTATGTATTGATCTAAATTTATTGCCACATTCCATATAGAATATCACTGCTTATCATCTTAACTGGAAATTTATACATATGTAATAATTGTTAAATACTCCAAATTAGTGTGGTTTTTCAAATTAGTGTTTGACTGTCAGAATCTGAGATAAGGCTATTTATTTGTATGTTATTATTTCAGTTTCAGAACTTTTTTAGGACTCAGGACTTTGTTATTTTGTATTTTTAAGTAAACAGTTTAACCCTATTCTTAAAATAAAAGAGATAATTTCAATTAACATAATGAGAATCAACTTCTGTGCACACATAAAATAACAGTAAAAACATAAAACCCAAACTAAAATGAAGTGGGGTGGTTTTGTTGCTTAGAGGAATTAGCATCACTGTATTTTAGTTGTCTTTCTGTATTTCCTATTCCCTCTGTCCTTATATACTCACACGCGCTCATCCTGGTAATGTCTGGATCAGTGGAAGCCTGTTAGTCATTTCATGGTACCTTATTTAGATTGACCCCTCATCACCAAGGGATCAGCATCAGTTTCCTGGGAGGACGTTCCCTGCATGTGGTAAACTGTGCTGTGTACAATGTTACTGCTGTTGTACTGCTCCCTTGTAGTGGAGAAACAGATTTTTAGATTTTAAAATTGTGTTAATAATAGAGTCTGGATTTAAAATTTACCTAAAATATAAATTTATAGAGCTTCCAATTTTTCCCAGTAGTGCCTTCCCACAATTGTATGAATCTTAACTGTATCAGAACTTGTCAAGTTCCAGTCACGAAAGCCTAACTCTAGCCAACATCAGCAAAAATGGAATTTATTAGAACTCAGCCTTCCCAAGGAAGCTCAGCCCTCAGGCACAGCGTATCAATCTGGGTCTAATCAGGAGAAAGAAACCACATAGTAATTAAACAGAGAAAGTTGAAGATAAGGAATTACTAACTATCATAGTGGATTAGTGTGTCAAAGGGTTGGCTAGTACAGAGTGAAAAGGAAAAGCAGATCCCAGGAGCACCAGAGAAGGTGAGGCCTTGGCCTACTGGATAGCCCAAAAGTCAGTGTGCCTAGGCCATAGGACTTTCTGGAAGGCTCCTTCCTGGAACTTACAAGAAATGAACCTCCCAGGGTAACATAGGTAGTTCTGGAGACTACAAAGCGGTCTTGGATGGCAGATAAATTGTTTGAATCTTTTGGTCACAGTGCACCACAGATGCCAAATGCTGAACAGATGTGAGTGCTGCCAGAGCTGGGCATGGGGAAGCCATGTGTGTGAATGCAGAAGGGTGGAGACTACAGGAGCAGCCACATGTGGAGAACTGGTACAGAGGATCCCAGCACTTCTCCTCCATATGACAGATTATTTACTCTGATATGGAAATTTCATTTTCAAGTAAGCATGTAGGTAAATGTGCAATATCTATCTCAGAGTGCATGAAATGATGACCTTTTATGAAATTCTCTGAGATAAACAGGAGTTACTGAAGAGAGTCTCTAGGGCCATGATATTTCTCTATACCTTAGAAAGTGTCTGAAGATGCACATAATTGTTCTCTACAGAACAAACCATATCCTTGTCTGGGCAACAGCAATTTATTCAAACACATGTTCTTTCTTGGGAAAGGAGCCCCCATTTCCAGGAGGCATCCTGGCCTGAGTAGTATCTTGGCCAGATGTGGTGAATATATGGTGCCTAGTTTCCTATCACTCAAAACCAAAAGAATGAAGAAGACCAGAGTCATTGTAGCATTTTATGTGGATGGATTGCTCTCATCTGTAAACTCACTGCTTCATGAAACTAAGATATACAAAAAGCCAGAGAATATTTGGAAGTGGCTTCTTGAGCCTGCAAACTGAACAATGAGTAGTTTGTGTAACAAGTATTTAATAACTGGACTAAGCTACTTCACAATAGCTAGTTTGTAAATGCAGTTCCTTAAGTAGAGCTCTTTCATGGAAAATGTTAGAATGAAAACTAGTAGTATAGGCTTCTTGGTCCCCAAGTGTGACTATTAATTTCTGTGTAGATCTAACCAAACTGCATGTGCTTGGAATATTAACTCTAAAGTTTGTAATCATTGAAGACAATATTTATATGTCCTGTTTGTGGAATACATTCTTAGTGAAGACAGTATCCTCCCCATTTTCTGTCTATTTCTGCTTTAATGCCAGAAGGTTTTGAGTTAGAAAATGACTTTTTGATACTCATCTCCATCAAACTGTGATATATTTGGAGCAATAAAAAGTTTAGGAGTTAAACAAATGCAAATCCAGAGAATTTTGCTTGTAAGCAATGAATAAACAGTGCTAGTGCTTTAGTTTTAATGGAAATAATCAAGACAATCAAATTTAAAGTGATTCAATATGTAGTTTGAAGAATTATTTGGTGGGCCGCACATTGGGATGAAAAATCAAGAGGTTCTCAGACTAACTTGCTGGGTAATTCTCAACACTAGTCATTCTTTAGGAAAACCCTCACCACCCTTTATTTTATCACATTTACAAAGTATTAATGATTATTTAAAAATTAGAAAAGCCAGAAATAGATTACATAGTAAGGTCTATAAATTGCCTGACACCCCTTCGAAGTTCAATATATTCTTCTTAACATGACACTCTGTAGACAGAGCCTTGTAAACTTCAGAATACCAAGCTAATACATGCGAGTTTGGCTTCTGTAGTTTGTCAGTAACTGAGGTCTTCTCCAGTACCAGCTGAAGTTTCATAGTATTAGATTTTTCTATGTCCTAGAAAGTTCTATTGCTTAGAGAAGCATGCTTAATGCTAGTAACACTTCCCCTAGGTGAGAGGGAACTTATTTTACTTGTTTTCTTGAAAGGGCTCTTGTCTATTGTTGGAATGCAGCATAGTCAAGTAGAATCACATGGTCATACCAGCTTCTTGAGAACAACTTTAATATCTCTAGTGTGATGCGCACTTTACTATTCTCTATTTACCAACTCTACATATATGTCCTTATGCTTCATGGGCTTGAGGTTTAATTTTCACCCAAATTATTTTAAATGTTGGGATCATTCTGCTACTGCAATGTATATATAATAAAATAAGTTGATTTCTGAGAGACTTCAAATAATTTTTAAAATTGGACATCCATACAGGGCTTTATATTTTTCCAAACTTTATTTTTTTTCTAATATAAAGCTTTCTACTCTAACTCTTCTCAGGTTTTTCTCTTGCAGCATTAGCTCTATTTAGAGTAGTGAAATTGCAAGAGATCAGATAATAGTCCTATGCACGTAAAACTCCTCTTTTGCAATTTTTAGTTCAAAGACTCATATTGTTTGGAGATGGGACAAGGTACTACATGGCTTGGGTAGTTTTATGTGTTAACCAATGATTTCTCCTTATCCTCCTTTTCTTTCATCTCTGGCTATAATAGGCTGCTCTCTTAGTTGCAGATATATGCTGACAAAACAGGAATAAAGGTATGAGATAAAAGTTTATTTGAGCTGCAAGTTTATAGCAAACATGAATGCAAGTTGATTAGGGAGCCTGCGGTGAGACTTATGAGGAGAGCCTCATAAAAATAATATCATGATGCTTTTGCATTTGAAAATGTCTGCTGGAAGCAGGCCTTTGTTATTGATTATTCTTTCCCCCAAACATGAGTTTGACCAAAAATCTTGCTGTTTTCTCTTTCCTTGCCTATGTCCTTTTTAAAAGCAGTAAAGGCAAGGTGATATTTCAGCCCTGTGCGGTACATACAGGTGGAGAGGAAACCATCCTTTGGAGCACAGTCAGGATCACTGCTCAGCCCCTTTGATAAATTTACCGACATCTGTTCCAGAGCCATTTTGCTGCACAAATCTGCCATTAACAAACAGTTAGGACTTTAATTAACTGAACATACCAAGGAGCACAGCTCTGATCAAATGGCACCATCTGGAATAGAAAGGGGTAAAAATTTTTCTCCTCAGCTGTGCTGATGAGGGAACGTTTTATAAGTTATCTCAATCACAAATGATCCCTCTGCTGTTGCAGGGTTCTTTATGAGTAGCGAATGCTTTATGATTTAGAATACTTTGCTCAGGGGTGCCCACAACAGTAAAATGTAAATGTCCTGAGCTCTGGGTTTTTTATTTTGGCCTTTTGTTAATGCCCCATTAGTGCTCATTAATTCTGCATGCTCCACAAAGGATTGTATTCATCAGTTTTGTGTTTCGAGAAGAAGAGGTCAGCCAGAAACTAGCTGTGTCGAAGCCCTTGACAATTCTCCTTAATAAACCTATTTGGAAATTCAATATGAAGTCAGGATGGTCCTCCTAGAAACAACCACTTGTACACGCTGTCACAGAACTCGGGGGTGAGCTCATAGCTTCTTGGCTTTCAGAGGAAATTTATGCTGTAGCATGAACCGTGTCACCACCTGTCCCATTCACATGCTCCGTCTGACCAGAATTTCAAAATCTCTCAGTAAATACAAACCTTGGACTTAGAAAATTAAACTTTTCTCAGTTTGGTTCAGTCTAATAGTTTTCAGTTGTATGTTTAAGTTCTTGACCTGAAATAGTGATAGATGAGAGAGACTGGAAGTCATTCATGTTAGTCTTCACTGATCTATCCAAGGTGGTGGTGGGAACCTGAGGTAAATTAGATCTATCTAGAGGACTCTGTTGGCAGTGAAGTGTTGCTTTCTATAGGTGAGGTTAAAGTTCATTGCTGTTTCATTTGCAAAGAAGAGTCATCAGGGCAAATATGTTGCTTGCAACATATTACCCCCTCATACTGAAAATGGGTTGTGTTAAAGTTTCATATTCACAGTTCTTCAGTTCAAACCTTTGAGGCAGTTTGGAAGAAATAAAGATAGGTAGAAAAAGTGAGAAAAAAATGTGATTTAAAAAATATCCTTTTGAAAGAATTTTTATTAAGCATTAAAAACAATAGCAAGTCCTTTCAAATATATACCCACACTGACAGTTATTGAGAATGTATTTTAACTCATTATTCGACCTTAACATACAGTGTAAACAATATCAAGAGATATCTATCAACCCTACCACTCCTCACCATTTATTTTCCTTTCTCCCACGTTTCCTCCTTAGTTCTCCTTCTTCCTTGAATGATTTCTTCCTGTTTCACACTTATTGTACATTATGATTCTCATTTACACTTTCAGTTTCTGAGACCAGAGAAATTATTTGGTATTTACATATGTTTATTCCACTTAAAAGAATGTGGCCTCAATGTGCATCATTTAGCTATAAATGTTTCAAGTTTATCATTCTTTATGATTGAGTAGTATTCTGTTTTATTTTTTTAAAAATCCACATCTTCCTCCAATCTCCAGTTGATGGGCATTTGGGCTGTTTCTAAGATTTAGCAATCACAAACTGAGTTGCTATAAACATTAGTGCATGTATGTCACCGTGATTTGATGGTTTTACTTCTTTTGTGAAGATAAGAAGGAGAATAGCTGGGTCAAATGGGACCTCTAATCCTAGTTTTTTGAGGAATCTCCATACTGATCTCTACAGTGGCTGTACCAGTCTACATTTCTACCAACAGCAGAGAAGGGTCCTTTCTCCCCACAGCCTCACCAGCATTTTCCATTCGTAGATTTCTTTTTCGAAGTCATTCTGGAGTGAGGTGGAATCTCAGCATTTTATTCATTTGCATTTCTTGAATGACTAGTGGTACTGAATTTTTTTTCATGTTTATTTGATGCTTCTACTTCTGAAAAATGTCTGGTCACTTCAGATGCCCATTATACATTAAAGAATCCTGCAGCTTCAGGTCACTAAAATTACTTAGCTTTTTTTCCTTCCCAGAAATCCACTCAAAAAGAAAATTATTGAGTTCTAAAGTCACACTAAACCTAGGCTACTTACCTGTAAATAGTTGCTTTCCCCACAGAAAGCTAACTTCCTGTCTCAGCTCCACACACAAGGAAGGACATAGTATTGAGTCTAACATAGGCTGCCAGATGACAAGCAGTGGGATACACATCCAAGATCACCCATCTCCAGGACATTCCAAGTCCATATAAAAACCACAGCCCTTAACCATGAAACGTTTCTCTTAAGAATCCACACTCTATTTTCAGTGTGTACTTTTACAATTCTGCCTCATAAACCTCTTTATGAACTTCATTGATGTATCTTGAAGTATTATTGCTGTAATGGAAGTCAGGGAGCCTCCAGCCTCCCCTGTGGGTGGGTAAGCCCAGGTTTCTCACCTCCATGTTGGAAAACCTCCATAGGACCTGTCCAGAGGCCAAACAACAGGTCTAAATGCCTTAACAAGTAGTGCCCTGCTGATGGTGTTGCTTTTGCCCCAAGGTTGCCAGGGATGCTCGGAGCTAAGAACCCTTCTCTGGCTTAGGAGCCCACCTGGCTCGATTGGTTTACAAATGTCCTTCTACTGCAGCATTTCACCAGCTGTTAACTTTCCAACTCCCAGTAATAGCACTTTGCACATTATATTCTTTAACGGTTCCATTTTGACTTTGGAGAAGAGTCAGAAGTTACATGGGTGCTAGATGCAGGGAGCTAGGTAGCTGAGGACATGTTTCCCAGCTGGAAACTTTTTTGGTTTTGCTATTTACACCTTACCTCCTCCAGTGCTCCAGGCTGGCCCAGAGGCATAGGAGATAAGCACTCTCCTCCAGGGCCTGCCCTCTCCTTTTAAGTGCCCTGCGCCAACGACCTGCAAGAGCCCGCATGTCTTCCCAGTCATAGAGTCTCACCTCAGGTCACCAGCATCAACTCTAAGAGCTTGTCTTTATCTCTAGTCCCTCCTTCCCCTGAAACAATAACCCCTCCCGCCATGAGCCTTTCTGAGCACAGCGCTGACCTGCCTTTCTTGGTAGTGGAGACATTTTTCCTTATTAACTGATCCTAATGAGTATTTTTAATTACTTGCACTGACAGTTTTACATTGTTGTTTGTTGTCTCTTATATGAAAGTGACCAGATGTTCCTGCATTCTTTTTACATTTCTCTTCTAATTTCAAAAATATGCTTTTCATTTCACCGTGATCATTTTGAGAGAACTATGCAGCAGGCATAGCAGAACTCTCCAGGTTAAGACCTCAGAGTTACACAGCGATATTTTCAGACCTTGGGGTTGAAACCCAGTGACTCAGCAGGCATTCACCTTTTAACTCCCAGCAGCAGTGCTCTGTGCATTTCCCTTTTTTGCACAGCTCTCTCCACTCCACCACTTTAACTTTTCAGTGTGAATCCTGCAATCTTTCACATCTCATTTTCTGCAGCGTTCATCCAGTTGCCTCACTCACAAGTACTTTGAGTTTCTTCAAGTAAGAAAAATATGGTTTCTGCACCTGTCTTAGAAAGAGTTTGTCATAGCTACTTTCTCCTTGCTGAGACAAATACTCAAAGTTAAAAGAGAAATGGTTTATTTAACTCACAGTGTGGTTTAAGTCCATAGTGGGCATGACAGAGGGGCATGACAGAGGAGAAACAATTCATTGCAGGCAAAGACAGCAAAAAGAAGCAAGAGGCCTTAGCAAAGTCTTTCTGTCTCTTGTCTTATCTGGCCCACTTAGGATGGGTCACACTCACACCCTTTATCCTAGTGCTACAATTATACCATCAATCAATCAATCAATTCTGCCACCTCTGAAAAAGTCAGACTTATGACTGGATAAGGCTTTAGGGGAACATTAAATGAGAAATCATTTAGCAGACATGTCCAGCCTGCACTTGCAGATTAGACAAGCCTGTATGAACTGAGTCTAGGAGGAAAAAAGTTGTTCTTGATCCAGCACCCCTCTCTTGATCCTGTTTGGAGATTTTGCATGACAGTTTTTATTCCTGTTCTGCAATCAAAATGTACATGAAGTAGTAACTATCAATTTTTATTAAGAAAAAGACTCAAAACAAACAGCAACTAACTAAAAAAAAACCTTTTTTTTTCTTGATGAAGGAAGGCAGATGATTAGGACAATTAATCTACAAGTGTAAGATTTTGTGGAAGATGAACTTTCACACTGACATATATGAGGTATTACAGTGTTGATTTGAAATGCTCCCTAAAAGCCTTTTGCACACAGAGGAGGGGCTTTGGGAGAGTGACTGGATCACATACGTGATGTGCAGCTGTGGGTTGATTCCTGGATGGGTATGGGCTTCTGGGAATGGAGGCCTGGGCTGCAGAGGCAGCTCACTGAGAGAATGACCCGGAAAGGTCCATCCCTCTCCCAGGATCCTCCCTTGTCTGGCAGTTTCCTGGCTGCCATGCCAGGAGCTATTCTCTGCTGTGCTGTTCTGCCACTGTGTTCTGCCATAGAACCAGCTGACCATGGACTGTACCCTGCAGCCAAAATAAGCCAAAATATCCTTCTTTAACTCCTGAGTGGTGGATGGAGATAAATAACTAAGACACCAGATCACTGCAGAATCATACCATTCTTCCATTAAGCTCAGGGTAAGTAACTAATTGCATTGGTTAGAAAAAATATTATTCACACGCTGCTAAAGTGTTTGGTAAACATTAGGAAATGAACCTCGGGGTCTGGCAGATTAGATTAGAAGGACATTCTGCTAATGAAATACATAGCAAAAGCAAAGACAATTTCTCCAGTCATCACTTTAAATATTTCTTGACATATATTTAGCTATCATTGTCAACATTATCAGCAGTTTGAGGATTTCTCTATGAGGAGCTGAAAGGAGTTGAAAGTAAAAGGCAAGTAAGCTCTTCTGCTTGAACAATGGTGAGAGTGAAAACATTATTCAATCAAGTTAATAAAAGAAACCTAGCCAGTTATTTATATAGAGATTCATATATCAAGGTGTTAATATCAGAATAAGAAAATAAGTGTACTCATGTGACTAATTAAATAAAAGATAATGAATTTTTGCTTTCTACACAAGGGCTTGTCACCTCTAAAACATAATTCAGCTAAATTTATTTACACATCAAAGCTTTACTAACAATCTTTAGCATACACCTGGCTTTGTCAGGTGTACAAGTGTTATCAAAAATATAGCTTGATCCCCAGTACTGGGAGGAAAAAAAATCTAATTAATCTTCTAGTTTGCTAATGCAGGGAATGGTGGCTCATACCTGTAATCCCAGTACTTGGGAGGCAGAAGTAGAAAGATTGCTGTGAGTTTAAGGCTGAATTGAGGGCCAGCCGGAGCTACAAAAAGACCGTGTTTCAAAACAAAAAAATAGAAAGTTTAAATCTGAAAAAAAAACCCTGTTAATATTAAAAGACACACTACAATTTGTCCCCTTCCTTTCAATAGACTTATCCCACTGCCCTTGCCATTTTCTGAACCTGTTCTGGCATCTCCTTTCATGAGTGTTTTAAGTTGTACTCTTATGGCTGCCTCAATGTCCTAGATCAGTAGAAAACATTTAACTTCCATCAGTTTTTAACTTTAGAGAAGCATCAGAAAGTACGTGATGCCAGATGCAAGCAATAAAGTAACTGAGGATCTACTCTCATTGGCAGAAATTTTGACACCAGAAGGATGATGCAGAACATGTCATGATGCTGGGTGGAGAGCCGTTTGTTCATTTCTTAGATCCTTTTTCATTCATGTTGTCTCTTAAATATTCTGGTACACCCTGTTAATATTCAAAGTTTACCTCAGTGCTGCTGCGGATAAACTCAGCAAGCACAACCCTACAAGGTATATAATAAATATCCACTTGATGTTGGATATTGGTGGACACGTTTTTTTCTGATGAGACATCCAGGTGATTTCCACTGAGAACTCTGAACCTTGGTCTCAAGCCTGTAGCCTTAGTCTCAACCTTCACCTCTCATGACATTTCTTAAAAGGGTGGAAGCTGAAGTGACATAATCAGGAAACTGCAGTGACTGGCAAAAGCTGTGGCTTGTGTTGGTCAAAGTGACTGGAACACATTGCACCCTTACTCATCTGTTAGCAGTTGTTGCAGGGCTTCGAGAGGAACCATAGGTGAAGCTTGTCACGTAGGATTACAGAGACTTCCCACTGTTGTTTGCTCATGGAGATCTTGCCCCTCTGTGGGCTGTCACACATCAGCAGCATTTTCCTTGTTATCATAGCTTCTAGAACCTTCATCTGGTCTTCCTGTGTTTAGTTTTAACTTGCCTTTCCTTGATGATTTGGAAAGAGTCCGGCTGTCAGAACTTTCTTTTGAGGCAAGGAAGGTAAAAGCTTAGAGGACTGAATGGGTTGTGCCTTTCCAAATCAGAGGAGCCATGAGTAGTGGTGAGGTCCTGCCATGTTAGGAGTGTGTGTGTGTGTGTGTGTGTGTGTGTGCGTGTGTGTGTGTCTTTTCGAGTGTGTATAAGTGGCCAGATGTCAAAGACAGGATTTAAGGGCAGGAAACATATGTGACATTAACAGATTACCCTTCTCTCATTTTGCTACATTCTGTCTAACATGGAAAGTACTAGGGCCCCCTTCAGATGGAGGAAAGCATATGGTCCTTATAGTCCAATCTGACCCATCACCTGCTTCACCTGAAATTTGAAGGAATCACTTAAAATGTTGAAGGATAATTTTCTCATCTGTAGCATAAGATTATACAAATCATAAAATGAGAGAAAGCAAGAGTCTTTCAAAGGTGGTACAAGGGTAATAAAATGTATTTAGAGCCCTGGAAGACTCCCAACACCAAGAAATGATACACGTCTGTAAAGTTGTCTAACAAATTTCAAGCTTACCCTTCACATAAATAACTTACTAACTTTGTTAGATGCTATCTTCATCTTTCAGCACAAAATAATTGTCTGACTTTGAGAAATTCCTTTAACCTTGGATGAGTCTGTCTCTTCACATGTGAAATATCAGTGATGATATTTTAGAAATGCTGTTGTTGTGCAAGCCTATGATTCTTGTAGCATCCGGTACATTTTGTTCTTGGTGTTAATTAAAGCAGAGCACACCAAGCATATCAGGGCTCTTCAGGGCATAGTTCTAGAGTTGGACACTCTACATTACTACTTGCCTTTTCTCCATTTAACTTATCCGAGTGACCAGCTGTTCTCTGCCTCAGTTTCTGCTTTTTTGCTATACTTCCACTATACTTTCTAATATTTGCATAGAAAATATCTTTCTATCCAAACGTCTATTGTTTCATCTATTCTGGTAGTGATCTACTTTCAAAATGTAATAAATAATTTTAATAAAAGTACTAAATAGCTTTATCCTAGGTTGGTTAAGTATCAATATTGCAAGCTCTTACCCCAATCAAACAAAAAATAAATTTTTATAGTGTCATATATCTTTATTTGTAAAACTATAAAATTATTGTAACAAAAATTATGGTAACATATGTTACTAGAAAATTGAGACACTGTCACATGTAATAAAATGTTGCTAAAGTATTAATACTGACAAGATAGTGTGTGTCCACAACACCCCCAGCAATTCTATTTTTTCATGAAGGATCATGGAAGTTCAGGCCATACATAGTATCTATGAAACCTTCTCCAAATTCATGGGAGGTTTGGGATATTTCTCTTCCAGCATTACAGGTCTATAATAGCTAACTCAGTAAGAAGAGAATTGACCTATGTGGCTGCTGGCATCTTCTCTAATGTGGAAAGTTTATGATTTTAATATATTACTCAAGAAGTTTACTCACTCTTAAGTACTACTTAAAATGACCACCAGGTTTGGAAATGCTGTGGTTTAAAAAGGCTTGGGTCTCAGAGGTTGAACTATATATAATGCTATTATTTTTATGCAAATTCTTGCATAATGGAAATTTTAAATCTTCCTATCTCTTTAGTAAATATTTCCCTATTCTTCCTGACCCTAGATATGAGTGTAACCAAGAAGCTCAGGTATAAAATGAAGCTTATGGCAGACATAGAGTCCTAGTCAAGGGCAGTGGAGCCATCAGTCCCAGAAGAGATGTGGCATGGACGTGAGGCTCCTTGTCTCCTACCATCTCCACCTCCTTCTGCTGCTGGATAACACAACATCTCTGGGTAGATTCTGCCCAGAAACTACTTGTTATTGCATGTAGCTTGCCAGTATCTTGTGTTCATTTTTATCCTTAAATAAGAAAAATGTACTAGATTGTAATTAAGAGAGAATATTGTAATGGGTGTGAAAACTTTATTACATTTTTCGTTTTACAAATGCTAGAAGAAAAATGGTAGGTTTCTGGGATAATTAATTTTATCAGGATTAGTAGGTTTCACTTCCAACAAAATTAATTAATACCAAATATAAACAGAACGGTGGAGGCAATCATTCCAATGTTATGACTCTCTGAGATAGTTACTCTAAAATTTTGGACCTTTTAGTAAATTGTGGGCCTGTAGTAGGAGCTGTCCTAGCTGATTATTGCTTCGTTTGAACAAAATCCTTAGTTAGCATGATCTATATGGTGTTCCCACCATCCTAGCTGTTAAAATCCTACTCCCTTTGATACACTGAACCACCCCATCTTTGACAAAGGAGCCAAAAATCCTCCATGGAGAAAAGATAGCCTCTTAAACAAATGGTGCTGGGAAAACTGGGCTTTAACTTGCCAAAGACTAAAGCTAGACCTCTCTCTTTCACCATGCACCACGCTAAAATCAAATCGGATTAGAGACCTAAACATTTCCTTCGTTCTTGCCTGTGTCCACTCATTCATTCCTCACCTTCTTTTTTCTGGCAAGAAGTCACAAGTTTCTTCACAACAGATGTTTCTGCCATTCTGCCCCCTCCTCTGTCTCTGATAAATGTCTTGGGAGGAAGGTCATTATCAGAAAATATATTTTGTGAACTATTATTTGGTCAGTTAGAAAAGTAAGCTACCAAAGCTATGTAAAATACTTATTCATCTTATCTTATACATTGGTCTTTTACTTTTTGCTTTACAAACTAGCACCTATGTCAGTGGTCAGTCCAGTGCCTTATTTTCCATTATGGCTTTGACTTGCCCAGCAGTAAAGTCAGGGAGTTTATTATAAAATCAATGCAATACTAAACTTATACAATTTAGTTCCAAGTGTCACACAGGGACTCATCCTTACATTTTCAGTGGGCGTGTCATCTCCACATCTGTTCTGGGTCAGATGTCATCTTACAGTTAAGGAGACAGAGACAAAGAAGGAAAGGACTTGCTCTGATTGTTTAGCTGCAAAGTGGCAGGGTCCCCTGATTCCATTCTCATATCTTTTCCTGCATTTCGTACTGATTCTTGGTGAGACTTGGGTTTTCCTTATTTCTTTCAATTCCTCTCACCAACATTTGCAGAGGTAAAGAAGAAAAATGTAAGAGAATGTATATGAATGAAAATTTCTACTGCAGTAAGAATGTTCTGCATATGCGCATTTAACCTAACTAGCACTTTTATTTCTGTGCTGTTTTCTAATAGACTTTTACATAATATTCTGCCTGATTTTTAGATCGAATTCCTCCAGGGTGCTCAATTGTCATTGTTGAAATAAGTTGCCTTCAGAATGTAACTTGCATGTGACTACAAACTTGCACTGTTCCAATATTTCCTGTGTTTTCTAGTTTAAATAACGTGGAAAGTATGTGAACATATTGAGCAACGAGTACAAAAATAACAATTTAAAAATAACTGTTAAAACCCTGAAATGTAAAACTGAACAGTCGTAAACATGTCCTCTCACTGAATCACCAGTGAATGGGTGATTTATGCATCAAAGCATATAAATAATGACTGTGCTCATCTGTTATTAACTTTCAATAGGTTTTATCAGTGGGCTCTTTGCAAAGGAGACATGTATATGTGGAGGAGCAATTAGAATGCATCAGCAGTCACTTAGAACTTATCGCCAGTGAGAAGTGAAGTTGTCATTTATGAGAACACCAGCATCAAATTTCATTGAAATGTTTCATTGGGATAAAGGCCAATCTTTGTCCTAGAGATAGAAATAAGTGTTAGCCAGAAACTTGCACATATTTAAACCAATAGTACCAAGAAAATTGGTATACAGATTCAACTGCTCAACAGAATCTATAACAATTAATTCTCAAATTTCATGTCTGTGTGCATACCCTTTACCCCATAGATAGATACTTTAAAACTATTTTTTTCCAACTACAGACAATGTTTTCAATAAGAACAGATTTCGATCCAGAGATTTTTTTGAAGAGATACTTCAAAAAGGAAATTCTCTGTAAAGCAGAAAAGTTCTTAGGTAAATATATTGCACCATTTTACCAAAATAACTGGAAAAGACAAAGTTGTATCTCAAATAGGGAAATTTATACATAAGTGTACCCTATTAAATCAAAAATACTATCACCATATAATGTATCTATTTTAAAATATAAAATGTTCTATATAATTTTGTTTGAAGATTGCAGCTTTAAGAAAAAAAATGTAGAAAGTGTTCTAAGAAAAATGGTGAATAAAACATATATGACTATAACCACATAAAACTTGACATAGGGCTAAAGGCAGGAATAAAGATGTAACACATATACATGCTATTCCACATTCTATATTGGGGATTAGGTGGGAAAACACTCAACTCTCTAAAGATCAATAGAAACTCATCTAACTTTCAACAGGTGGCATGATGGGATTTTCCTATTGAATGGATTATACTGAGAATAGAATTATCTTTTTAACTTGAAAGAAATAATAAATAAATAATCCATACGACATAGTTTAGTGATTGTATTGATGGAAATGCCCAAGTTTTCCAATAGTTTATCAATACTATCGTGGCTTATTCCATGAAAATAAAATCTGACTATATTCCAACTTTATCCTGCTTTTACAAATAAGTAGATTTGTAAATATGTGAATTAAAGACTGCACATACTACGAACACATATATTTGTTTATTTTGAACATATCCAAAATAATAGTATTTTATGTTTTTCTTAAGAGAGTTTATCTTTCTTAGAAAGTGTTGTTTTTAAAACGTTATTTGGCTTTAAGTTTGAGCCTGAAGCTCAATAATATAAGAACATAATGAATCCCCAATTTCATTTGATCCCCTCTGGAAAGCTGGGCTGCAGAGTGTCCTAGCTCTGGATAGCCAGGCATTCACAAGACTGCAGACGAAAGACACTGCAGTGGTCCTGTGTTGCTGAACTATGAAGCTTGTGGCTTCAGTGTACTAAGTGGCTGTCAATTTATGCTGTTTACAAATAGCAATGAGTTTCTTAGCTCTATCCTAGAGCAAGAGGCACCCTATCCGCTCTATAGTGCCTGGTTAAAAGTTTTCACAGGTTGCCTTGATACATCCACACATACAATGGCTGCAGTTCTAACAGTGTGCACCCTTCACATTATTTTCACCTTTTGCCAAATGACCTGCAGTGTTTTAACAAAATGTTTTTCTCCCTGGCTGATAGTATTATGATAGAAAGTAGCCTGCGATAATGTTCCTATGGTTAAAAGCAGGAAATATCTAAAAGGAAATAGGGTGTAGGGGTAAATAATGAGGGGGAAAAGAATGTGAAAGTAATTAAAAAAGGAAACAAAGTTTATGTATATAGGAAGTGGAGGTTGCAGGGTGGGTGAGAGAACAGGAAAAAATGAGAATCAAGTAGTATCATAAACTGATATAATCTCTGAACGTTGAATGTGATGATAATGTATATTCATAATGTACCAACAAAGATTTGAATTTAAGAAAAACTGAAGAAGGAGTCAAATTAAATGGAGAAGGGAATACTAAGAAAAAATATTTGCTAGGCAAATACTTTTTTATTAGTTTTTAGACTAGATACAACTCCACTCTGTTTTTCGGTGAGCACAGTTGCTCCCCCAGGGCAGAGATTCTGAGAAATCCAGAATGTTCCACATAAATGCTGCCACTAGAAGCTACCAGGATCCAAATGCCAAACCAGCACCTCTTCATTTCTGCCCTTGGTAATCCCAGAGTGACCCAGGGTTCTGAATTCTTTCTTCTTCATATTTTTGCATTTCAACACATTTCTTTTTAAGCTATGATTTTGAAATCACTACATGTCAAAGTCTAAGAGAAAACAGTCAGGATTCTGAAGCCAAAGAAGGGTGGAAGCAATGCGTAATTATTTTCTGCTGTGGTAATTACACATAGGTAGTGTATGAAAACAGAATACATCATGTAGCAGCAGACGAATGCAAAAAAGTTGCCAAAATCTGTGTCCATCTGTATCATTTCCAAATTTTAAAATAATTGAACGCTTTGAGAGTAGCTGTTACTTTACTGAGAGATCACTGGAATAGTTTCTACTTTTTAAAATTATCCCAACTATGATTGTTTTCTCATTCTTTCAATAAAATGGATTTGGAATGAGAAAGTCACCTTTTCACTTTGCTATGTGTTACAAACATCACCTCAGGCTTCAGAATAGATTAAATTTTTATTCAAAAACATTTCATTTTAGCTAAACATGATGCCACATTAATATCTGGGTGCTAGTAAGATTCAGGTGTACATATTCTAAGCTCAAGAAGTAAAAGAGTAAGTACCAAATGGCTCAACTTGATCTGTCCTCCTCATATTCAGAAAAATCGCTACTTAGCATGTTTGTTAGTGGTGTGTGTGTGGGTGTGTCTGGGTGTGTGAATTCAAAATTTAACTTGAGAAATTTTCAAATTGAAAGCATCTGCAAGTATTCCTTTTTTTTTTTCATTCCTCTCTAGTATTTATTTTGATTTATTACCTTAGGCTGTGATCCACGTAGTCCAATGTATTGTTTCCTCTTTTTTAGTACAACTAGCTAAACCAAAAATGTAACTTTTAAAAAAGACTTCATAGTGACCATTTTCTGAGACTCCACTGGGGGTGAATGAGAAGTCCAGGTTTCTGATAGATTTGGGATTGTACCTTCTTTGGATGGTAGTTTTAAAGCAGAGTCCCAAGTACAGTCAGACAAGAGCATTCTCAAAGGGAGCACACATCTGGAGGGAGGCTTGGAAGCAGAGGCAACTTGCCCCGCTTGGTATGAATGGTGCTGTTGACTCATGGTAGTCAGCATTTTAGCATTTCTCTTACAGCTGAGGATGGCATGTAGAGGTTACAACAAATCTTATGTCGAGCTGCAGTTGAGACAACACCTCCAGTTTTCATATAAAATTGGTAGAAAGGACCTCTATTTTATGGCTGGAGATTTAGCTCAGTGGCTCTGACACCTGCCTCAAAAGCACAAGATCCTGAGTTCAATTGTAGGAACCAAAAAAATTAAAAATAAATAAAAATAAAAACAAAATAAAGAAAGAAAAAAACCCTTAAAAAAGCAAGAAATTTTTATTTTATTACTATCCCCAAACACAGGGAATTGAGATAGTGTGATTTTTATACTGTACTCCAAAGGACAGTTGGAAAAAGGTCATCTGTTTACGTTTATGTTCAAAATATTACCTTGTTTCCTTTTGGAATATTTATTCTTCAGGATCTGTTCATTTAAGCAAATTAAACTGAAATAATGCCTTGGTTTTATTTCAAAAAACAGAGTAGCATTCTACCATAATGACAACTTGCTTCTTTGAAGGCAAGTGAGACTCAATTTTGAAAAAGAAATATTACCACGTAACAAGATTGTGTTCTACCCTGTACTTTCCAACATGCTCATTGTTAAAATAAATAAATAAATAAATAAAAATAAATAAAGTATGTTTTTCTTAAAATCTCTAAATTCTTCTTATAAAAGTTAACTTGCCTGATACTGTCAAGAGGTTTTCTTGATGAACTGTATTTTTGCCAGCTCAATCCCTATTACATAAAGCACAAACATTATTTCCTTTCTCAGTCTGAGTTGGTTACAAGTTAACTAGTTTGACCAACGTGTGGGACTCGAGGACTTGCACCCTTCATTGTAACTCAGACGCCATTGCTCATTAGTTAAAAGGCTAGTTAGTGTCACCTCTAACATGAGAATAACAACAGCTGCCTTATAAGGTGATTATGGGAATTAACTAAGATGATATTCCTAAAGTTGTTAGCTCGATGTCTCTCCCAAGACACACCCATGTGATGACACTGTTAGTTCTCCTGTTCTCCACTGGCCTCGCTGCCCTACTCTTCCCTGTCCTCCAGCCTCACCTTTAAATAACACACCAGGAACTGTAGGAACATTGGCACAAGCGCCCTAGCGTCTTTGTTTCAGGGTTCACTCAGCAGTGAACTTGGCATTCCATCACCAGCCTTTCCCCTTCATTAATCCCTTCCCCCGCCCCTGAGACACAGGCATTGGCAGGGACATCAAGCAGTGATGAAGCCAGTCATGCACGTGAGCATTTTCTACCAGTCTCTGCTGCCTTGTTCCTTTGCCAAGTGAGACAGAGCTTGTTCACAGTTAACTGGCTCTGGCCATGTGGTGGCTGCCATCAACCTTCCACAAAGCGGACAGCAGTTCAATAAAATCTGAAACCCTATTTATAGCTCACTTGACACAAGCGCTGTCCTGTGTGGCCCAGGGAGTCCTCCTTGAGAATACAGCAGGGTTCACTGGTCCCAGCACCAACCAGGCGATTGAAAGAAAGCATATTTTCTTCAACCTCTCCAGTGGACAAAAACATTTTATCCTGCACATTGTTTATCTCCCTTTATGCTGCCCAGCCCAGGAGGTAGATAAAGTGGATGGTACCTCCAAATCCATTCTACAGACTCTAAAAGAGATTAGATAAATTGCTGGTGATCAGTGGCGGTTGGAGAAGGAGGCAAAAGAAAAAAGTTACCAGACATTAAACACCTCTCTGCTCATAAAGACACATATACAATTAGGGAAAAATAATAGTTCATAAGGGCCTTACAGTCTTATAGATGGTTCTTTCTTTGGAGAAGAATATTGAGAGACTCTCCTGGAACACACATATGAACTTAGTTGTATCTGTCTGGCGGGTACAGAGCGACTGTGTGTTATCTAGGACTTGCCTTCTTGAAGACCCCAAATTAAAATGTGCACAAGTCAAGACTAATCTTGAAAAAGATGGTAAGAATTTTTATGAGAAATTTTAATTGATTCTGTCAGTCATCCCTAAAACAACTACATCTCCATCATTTTGTTTTTTATTTGAGAGCTTTTTACATAATTTCTGTAAGGACACCAAGCCCAATATGAACACATTTATGAACCAGAGAATGATTTACCCTTAATAGAAGTATTTAGATTTAGCTAATATTTTAGAAGATGCTTCTTTAAGTCTTGGTACCTAGAAAGTGTGAACAAAAACTTTTTGGAGTGAGACAAAGATGTTTGGTTACTTAGGAGGGAAATACTGAAGTCTGCCTCTGTGTGTGTGTGTGTGTGTGTGTGTGTGTGTGTGTGTGTGTGTGCATGTGTGTATAAGAAGAGGAGAAAAGACATAGATAAATGAGAGAAAGGGGCAGGAAGAGAGAGAGAGACAGAGACAGGCAGAGACAGAAATTATTGCTTCAAAAATGCCCGGGTGAGCTGATTGGCTCTTTGCCATTTGCGAGTCTGGGATTTACTGCCTCTCTGACCTCCTACTGTCCTGGCTCTGATTTATGGAGCTCAGATTCTCTTGAACCGCAAGGTGTCCAGAGTGTAGGGTCTTTTCTTGCAGTCCCTCCCATTCCCACACATTCCTTTTGCCTGTGTTCACCTTGCGGTGACCTTGCGGGGCTCAGTGTTTGCACCTGGGCTTGGGAGCTGGGTGCCTCCGTGCTGGGGAGAGCAGTGGTTTCCATTCCTGGGTGATGGAGTCATGGGAGAAACTGCAGAACAAACCCCGTGTAGGACTTGAGCCGGCTCGAGTGTGCTCTGAGCCGCTCAGGACGAGCAGCTGCTCTGTCTCCCAGCCGGCATTTGTCACTGACTACTGACGAGTGTGTTTGTGCCAGGTGAGAGCCAGCCCGGGCTTTTTCCTTAACCTGGAGACGCCTTGCCAGGTACGGCTGTTGTGTCGGCTGTGTGGGGATCTGTGTGTCATCATAAATTCAGGACCAAGATGATGTGTGGTTTCCTGTGCGTCCTGTTTTTCTGCCACAGTCTCTTCCGTGCTCCGCAGAGTCCAAATGGTGACAACAGATTGGGTGTAGAGCCGTCCGTCCGCGCTGAAATGCGATCAGCCCACTGTGATTCTCTGGGATTCTTTGGTTTGTGCTGCTGCTTGCCACTGTAGCTGTTCCCAAAGATTGCAGACTGACCGGCGGGTGTGCAAAGTCTCCTCAGTTAGAATCCTGATGGCTCCTTTATGGAATACTTGCTGGGGTGTGTTCATTGCTTCATCCACATGGGAATTGTTGAAACTTTTGAGACTCGAGTGCCTTGGGGTCTGATCAGAGGAGAGAAATGATTTGGGATTTTCTGAGTATTTGCTTGTCAAAATGAAAACCTCTGCTTGTTCATGTGTGTGGCTGCCTGCCTCTGTGTGTGTGTATGTGTGTGTGTGTGTGTATGTGTGTGCGTGTGTCTTTAAAACAACTGTTTGAGAAACAAATGGACATTAAATATTTGCTGTCTTTTGACATATTGATAATGTAATAAACCTGTAGATCGTTTGTTCAGCATTTTTGAGTTCTGTAATTTTACACTGTGGGTGTATAAGACAAAAGATCTGCCGTGTGAGTCTATGTCCCTGGGTAGGACATGTGAGAACACACAAAACAGATCGTAACCTGGCTCTGGGTGAGCAAGGGGGCCACAGTCCCCAGCTGTATTGTGTGTTACCTACACAGGCAAGCCTCAAATGTACATAGGGGAGGTGCATTGTTTTATAATAACTAAATCTACAGATTTGGACTCACAAAATACATTCTACAGAAAGAAACAGCATGGGAATTTGATATTGCATAGAGCAGATTTTTTTAAAAAAGAAAACTTTTAAAATGAAAAAGAGTACATGGAAATGTAGAATAATTATGAGGGCACATCGGAAAGTGCTCTAATTTTCCAAATTTTTATGTCTAATAAAGAACAATAGCATACTTAGTGAAGTTCGGAGTCAGCAAAAGTGAAGCCAAGAGCAAAAACTCTTAATAAAACACGCTGTCAACTTGTGGAGTGTACTTGTCTATCTTAATTAAGCTGAATTCCATTGCTGAGATTAATGAAAGTAAAAGAGAGCCAGTACTTTTTAATTGGTTCCCTTTTGGGTAGATGCTGAATATTTTGGAGCAAATTTTATGAAAATGCAGTGCATATTAAATTTATTTAAAATTAACAAGTGGCAAACAAGATCAATATCAGCTATTCTATGTGTGAATTATGTTACTTTGGAACAAAGACTCTAATCCTCTAGATTGTCATCTGTTACTCCAAACAAGCAGACCACTGAGTTCCTATGATACTCTTCTCCTGCCACTTGCTTTTAGATTGTGCGAGAACACCATGGAGAGGGGAGCAGCAAACATCTGCTGATGCTTCCGTTCTTCCTCTGTGACTTTAGAATGACACAGCTCTCATTCGTTGGATTGGCATTTGAAATGTACCAAGGACTGATGATTGCCACTTCCATATTGAAGCCTGGACTGCTTTGGCTTCTCTGCCATCCCAGTCTGGAATCTAGTCTCTATTTTAAAGATGTTTGGCATGATTAGATTACCTGGTAGAGGTGTGCAGGAAGACTGCTTATAGCTGTTTTACACACAGAAGAGTATCCAGGTCTCTGTGATGACTGCAGCCGATGTGTTCAGCTGTGGTCTCTGTGAGCCTGTGATTGTGTCTCATATGAAAAGATTGCCAAGTTAGACACCCCCTAGATAAACCAGGCCCAGTGTACACAGCCAAGAGAAGCTTTAAATCGTAACCTGTGTTTGCTTTTAGATAACTAGCTTACTTCAACATCCAAAGAGGTTTAGGAGCTTTAGGGATTATCAGTGGTGACCCTAAAACACCTGGCAGTCTGTTCAAACATATTTACTTCTCTGCAATTAAGGTTCCCTAGTTAAGGGAAAAGATTGACCTGTATTTCAAGTCAGATGAGTATCTCTAATTTTCTAAAATGTTTAAACTTCTTAATGCATTGTATTTTTTGCTCCTTTTCTTCCTCCTTTCAACTGTATTTTTTTTAGTTTAAAACTTTAGTGGTACATTATATATACACATCATGATCATACCCAACATTGAGAATTTGTACCAGTGCAGGAACACTACTTAGTTCTCATTTTTTCCCATTCCCCTACCAGCTGTGTATTTTTATTCCAGACTTTAAATTGAATAAATCCTTAATTTATTGAACCTTCTTTTCTTTGACCTGTAATGCATTTCAACACGTTGGGCAAGAAAGTAGTTCTGATTTAGGTCTCAGGACTGGGGAAAGTCTAATGTGGCCAAGCAATCACCATCCACTGTCTGAGGAGAAAATGGAGTTGTTAGTGGGGGAAGGGAAAACATGGCTCCCACACAGACCAGAACTCTTTTCTTAGGCTTGAAAACTTACATCAGTTTTTTTTCCACCTACTGATTTAGTTTTACTTTCACCAACTTTTGCTAATCTGAGATGGGATATGATTTGTAGTCTATGAGGGTGCCTTAAAGTACGGTTACCATGTCTGTCACTTTATTTTAGCTACCAGATTCTGTTCTACCTGCTAACTCCATGATGAGAGCTCACACAACTTTTAACTATGACTTTTGGGTTCTTTGAATAGGCCTTTCTTGGGGGGAAGAAACATGGAAGGAAGGATGTATGGTATTTCTGTTCCTCAGAAGAGAAGGTGTCCCTTCAAAGCCCAATTCCATGACACTCACGGGTTGGAATAGGAGCAGATGGGGCAAGGTGAATCTCCATTGGCTACAAGTCTATAAAGTCTGCTCACACGGTGGGCTTCATTTATCTTGAATTCATTGTGTCTGCTAAGAAAAATAAAAGGGTGGAGTTTGATGGCTAGAAGAGGTACCTAGACATTTCCGGCCAGCACAGGAAGAACCCACTAAAGTCATTATCTCAAATGCAAATATCAGTCAGTCACATTCAAAATGCTCGGGATCAGACATATTGTAAACTTTTTTCTTAAACTTGGGGATGTTGGCTTTTATATAATGAGGAATATTGGGAATGAGGCCCAGGTCCTAACATGAAGTTCATTTTTGTTTCCTGTATCCTGTGTACAGATAGCCTGGAGGTAATTTTATGTTATATTTTTAGTCCATCTGAATTTTGACTGAAGCTTGTTCCATGAGGTCAGATGTGGAGTTTTCTTCTTGTGGTGTCAGTACTCAAAAACTTTCAGATTGTGTAGCATTTCAGATTTTGGGTTTGTGGACTAGGAATGCTTATCATATGTTATAATCAGTACAAATCCCACTTTAAAAAAAATTTAATTCATTTCTACTAAGGAAGTCTTCAAAAATAGCCACCTCTTGCCCTAAGTAATCCTTTAGAGTGAAAATAATCAATTAAATGTAAATTCTATGGTTTAAATAGCCAACAACTGCTCATCAATGTTTAATTCAAGTTGTCACTAAGACTATATAAATTCAACCTCCAATAGACCAAAAAGGCAAGGTGCCATCACTAGGAAATCACTTCAGAGTTTCCTACAACAGGTATTTTGAATGTGAAGGAAATTTCTAAGAATTTACTTTAATATATTAAAATCATTTAAAAACTCTTCCAATGCTGTCTTCCAGTGGCCCATTTTAAATATCAGCATGCTTTGAGTATTTTGATAATAAAATATAAAACAGGTGGTTCTGGCACTTCCCCATGGCAAAGAGGTTTTATTTAAATTCACAAGAAGATCCCAGTGGCTTAGGTGGGATTATTTTGTTGTGTAGTTATAAGAAAATATCTCTCCTATATTCTAAACTAGTGTAAACACTATGTTTCCAAATGTAGTTCTTATTATTAATCAGTTGTGATAATACAACAGATAAGATAATTACCATTGAAAAGTAGTTTGTCATTCTGATGTTCCCGAGGTAAAGGGGCTTGGCCCACCACCCAGGAACCACGATGAAGCACCAGGGTCTATCAGAGAGCAGAGACATGAAGAAAACATGGGCAAGAGCCTCTTGTGTCTCACACAAGAAGGAGAAAGAAAGTAGAGTACCGAATCTCAGCTCAGGCCTGGGTCATTCATGTAAAGTAGACGGATTCTGGGATTTGGGGTGCACTTAACTGACTGGCATATGGTGCAGGTGTTAATGGGGCAGATGGATTGTGAGCCAGAATGTGGCTGCCAGAAGCTGGAATGTGTACTCTGGACAGGTTGGTTAGTATCTGAAAGGCGGGGTGGGGGGCACTGATTTCACAATGTGTAGGTATAGATTAGCCCTGGGGGAGCAGTCTTTCTAGAGTTCTGGGATCCTGGATGCTAGAGCATCAGGAAAAAAGAATACAAAAAAACATGATTAGTACATCCTGACTCACCAGAACAGGCTAGATTACTCGACACCATATTCCAAGTCTGGAGTTGACCCTGGTAGGTAAGTGAACATAAACAACAGTGTTTCGAGAATAAACATACTTCAGCAGAGAAGGTTTTCATTTTGATTCTTAGATCTGTACTTTAAAGCAACAAAAGCCATGAAGAGATGTGACTCCTGTTTGCAGAACAAAGTTGATGTAGTTATTTGCCTTGTAGAACTCTTTAGTATTTGATTTAGGGCCATACCACAAATACTTCCACACAAGGATCTTTTAAACCTACTGACTAGGACAACTCTGCCAAAGGCATGGTCTCTTTGTGGGTCACCTGTTGCATTTTGGTTGGAATTGTCTCTTGGGATGTGACTGTTATTCACTAAACACTTGCTAAGTGAACATAAAAAAGTGAATCAGTCAAACTTATTAGCACAATGTTCTGAAGGTTTACTCACAGATATTGACGTTGTTTTCATTCTTATTTTCTTAAAAAAAGAGAAGTAATACTAATTATGCTCATACAAGAACTGAATATTATATTGCTTAAAAATATCCATGACCAGTCATGGTTTGTTAGCAAACATAAGACGTGTCAAGGGACATACAAAAATTGAGTAACAACTCAGTTTTCAGCTGAACTGGCAAAACTGTCCTTTGTAATTTCCCTACTTTTGAAATAGGCAGCTATGCACAGTTATTAAAGAACTTTTAAACAATGGGATAGTTAACTTAGAATTTCAAATAGAACTACATCTGCTAAAATAATATATAATCAAAGAAACAAAGCTCTTGAACAGTATGAATTTCTCATATTTCTCCATTTTATTGTTAAACATTTAAGAAAGGAAAAAGTATATATATGGCATTACAACTGAAATGGAATTTTTTACTTTCTCTATTTAGTTTTTCCATCCAAGTTAATGGAATTTCCCACTAGGATTTACTGGGTGAAATGTGGCACTTCCATACCATAGGGGAGAATGAGTGGATCAATGAAGATATTGTTGTTAGGCATTTAGATATTCACTTTTAAAAGAAAATAAAAGAGCAAAATAAATTTAAACATAATTGAATGTAACTTATACAATTTAAAGCATGTTTGGTGAAGATTTTGATGTACCTGTTTCAGTACAGAGCATGCTACCCATGTCCCTAAACAGCTAACAGCAGAGGTGGGGAGCATCCTGCTGTATGAGAGGAACTTGCCTTGGTGACAATAGTATCAGTCACCATAACAGGGAGAAAGTGTCTGAAGTACATCATCCACTCTGGCATCCATTTTACCATCTCATGTTCCTGAGAAATAATGTAAGCCCCAAATTTCCTTCTTACTTTCAAAACTGATCCCTGTATCTTATCTTGGGAACAGGTAAGTGTTAGGTAAAAACTGCAGACTGATTTCTTCCTCGTTCCAGATTCCTAAATCTGACATTGGGTTGAGGCCTCAGAGTGGTGCCCTTCCCTCTGGAGTCTGCAGCTGTGTGATTCCCACTGTGACCTGTGACTCCTGGTGTTGTGACCATGGACAAGGCATCCTCAGCCACCCAAGAGCCCCTTTGGACCTATCACAGTGGCCTGAATTGATACCACATGTGAATGAGATAGTGAGATTGGTAGGATACAGGAGGGCTTCAGCTGGAAATGTGGTTTTTGTTGTTGTTGTTTACCATTTGTAAATAATTTCTTTTCCACTTCCTGTTCCTCTTAATTAACTTCTTTATCCTGCAATTACCTCTAGTCCCCTCTACTGACTTTCCTCCCCTCTCACACCACCTTCTGACCTGGTTAAAGAAACACTTATGTCATTCACGCCAAGATTCCCAGGCTGGCAGCCTGTTTAAAGCAATTTGCAATGTTCCTAGCAACAGAGGAAGGCAAAGAACTTCAAAAGCCTGCAGGCATAGAAAAATTGCAGGGGGCTACCTAGAATTTCTGCCTTGAGATTTTGTATTAGGTAAGACACCAAGAAAAGTTCTTCAACACTTTAAAACTTATTTTTAATAGAAACTTGGAAAGTAAAACCATTTTCTAAAACAGTCATGATGAATTTAGTCCAGACACTGGGCACAAATGCCAAATGTGTCGACAGTTAAATTTGTAAGTAGAGTGTTTAAAGTTCACTAGCCAATTAAAAATGATAAGATTGAGTCATTCATACTCAAATGGATGTACCTTGAGGATGTCCTCATAAGTGAAATAAACAGCTCATAGATGTGTAAATATCGTATCCTTTCTCTAGTATGAGAAAATGAAGTTGTAAATGAGTTGCAGTATATATAGTTGATATTGTGAAATAGAAAATATTTAAAAGGGAAGAGAGTGTAGGGTAAATAACAAGGGGAAAATGAATGTTGTAATAATAAAGGAAAAAGGAAACAAAGATTATGTATTTAGGGGGTGAGGGGTTGCAAGGTGGGAGGAAAAGGGAAAAAATGAGAATCAAGTCGTGTCATATTCTGGTACAAACCCTCAATGTTGAATGTGATGATGATGTGTACTCATAATGTACCAATAAAAACTAAATTTAGAGAAAGTTCACTGGCCGTTACAGGAAGAGGATTTTAACCTTCTGGGGTATTTTTGTCAGTTGAGAAAACAGGCACCAGAATCAGTTAACCCTGTTTTAAAAATCTTAAATGAGTTGACCATGGGAAAGTTATTTGACTTTCTATGTAAGCCTCAGTTTTACATCTGTAAAATTAGATGATACAATTTGTATACAGATTTGTCTCTAGTTGAAGGATCAAAAGGCTCATCTGGCAGCTGTGATATTTTAAGATGGAAGATCACTATGATATTGTGTAGGAATGAGTGTTTTCTAGATTAGACAGAAGGGGAAAGTTGAGAAAAGTCACCATGCATAGCAAATCTGATGATCACAGAGCTGAGATCTTGCTGCCACGTGTGTCCCCTTCCATTGGGACCAGCACAGTATCCTTCTCACAACAGGTATTTGTTTATATCTGATAGATGAGTAAGTATGTGAAAGAATGAAGCAGTAACAATAATAAGGAAAGTAAAAGATTGCACACAGCACATTTCAAAAACTCCTCCAAGATGTCACAACTGAAGTTGACCGTGAGCACGAGATATACCTATAATACTCAGTTCTCTTCTTGGCCTTCCAAAATGAAATATAACCATGAAATGCAGATGTGTTGGTTATTCTGTTTATTCTGTGTCAGAGTCTGAATAGAGAAGAGAGGAGGAAACTAGTGTTCTTTGAACACGTGAAGGGAGGGTACAACGTGTCAAATCCGAGGGTAGGGGAGCTGAGAGGGCAGCGTAGGCTCTGATACATGTCAAAGGGTGAACACAGAGCCCAAATGGGAAACACCATTCATCTCAGAGAAATGTCAAGAGAGACTGTCAACAGAGAACAGCTTTGGATTCTTGGAGAAAGACACAGATTTAACATCCTTTGCAAGGCATTTTGTTCCCCTGTCCTTGCTCATTTAATGCCAGTAATTCCTGCATTTATGTAAAAACTCAGCAACATGCACCTTCTGACTCTCCCAAGAGAGAGATACCAGCCTCCACTTGGAATCACCTGGTGAGGTAAAAAATTATAACTCAGAGATGGTAAGGGCCAAATGTCAGTGTCAAGAACTTTACCTGTGGAGCCTCATAGATTTGCTAAGCACTCTTATTTTTTTTTTTAAAGTAAAGGTCTCTAATACTTAAAAAGTTATATGTCATTTTTTCCCTGAATGTGTTAGTCATGTTTGCTGTGTTATTTGCAAAGATTAATCCTTTAGCTAGAAAGCAACATGAACTTATCCCATTCTTTCCTTCATCTTCACACTTAAATCTATGTAGGTTTGTTCTACACCATCTGTATTTGCTGAAAATTTAATAGCTCTTATTATGATTTTAAAAATTTTTTGTGACACTCAGAAAATGGCCCTACAAAGAAATCTAGTCGGTGAGGCTGGTAATAATTTACAGGCTTACAAAGGATGTGAAGACACAGAATTACATTGGAACTGGGTACATAAGAGCAGTTTGAATAAACTATGGAACTTGGAATTGGTGGTGTTTTGCAATCCGTGACAAAATGTCATTGTAACACCTTCAGGGAAGATGGGATCAGCTCTAGCTTTAGTCTTGGGCAAACCTAAAACCCTTAATTAATACTATTGTGCTGTTATCTTTTCTGCAGCTGGACACTGTCTTTGCATTTTCACCTTGCTCCAAGTTATCGGGGCCCTAAACATTTCTGTTTGTGTCAGAGATTAGGAGATATAAAAGGTGTCATGGAAAATACCTTAATACTGTAGCACTTTGTCCTTCTCAGCTTGCCGTATCAAGGTTCTAAAAACTAACTTAAAGAGCAGAAACTCATACTTGTAAAGGACAAGAGTCTAAAGCCAAATGGCTGGCACACAGAGGCTCGCTCTGATGGTGGTAGCAAAAGGTCTGCCTGAGCTTCCTCTTCCGTCTCCTAGAAGATGTAGATGGCCATCTTGCTCTGCCTCTCCAATGCTGTATTCTCTCTGTGTCAGTTTCTGTGTCCACATTTCCCCATTGGATAAGACACCTGTCTTCTTAGGTCAGGGCCCACTCTGTTGACTTCACTTCAGTTTGATGATCTCTAAAAAGGCCCTATTTCCTAATAAGATTCCATTCTGAGGTATATCAAAACTTTAGCCTTGTATTTAGGAGGAGGGCAGACTTGATTTCACCCATAGAAATGGCTCAGCAGAAGGGATAGTAATGAGGGGACCTAGGAAAATTCAGACACGAGAGCTCCTTGTTATTCAGGTGTGGTTGGTGAACCAGGTGCTGTTACAACAGCAGAATCATGAGCTCCATCATTCCTACTGAGTCAGAGTTGCATTTTCCCCAGGTCTTTGTTCTGAAAGTTTGAGAATATCTGTCCCAGCTCATTCACCGAACAAACTCCCAGTATGACAGGGCAAGAAGTAGTAGTTAGAATCAAGGGCCCCCTAAATAGGTTTGTTTACCAAGCATGGGCCATTATTCTAGCACAGCTAGCACATCCATTGATTTGAAAAGCTAATATTCACCTCTGGAGGTAGCTGTAGGAGTTTAGTCTCGGTGACCATTTATTCCCCTTTCTGTACAGTATCCTTTAAGAATGAACCCAGAATATCATCATATTTGGAGTCAGCTCAAATTCTTTGCCCTAAACTTGCTTTGCTTGTGCAAGTTGTTTTGTTCAGTTCAAATTGCTCTACAATTTACATCAACCTAGCATCCTACAATTGCTTCTCTGAAATACAGCCCATAAAAGCAAAAGAGAAATCTCCCCAGCAATGGAGAAAGGGCATCTGAGTTTAGAATGCTGCCTTTTCAGTGATGGAAAACATGTGGTGAAGTCTTGCTTCAACTCTTCCTCCTCTGACCTATGATCTTCTTCTTCCCCAAAAATGTAATTCTGCCGGAAGTTGTGGTTAGAGCATTAATGTTACATTTAGAAAAATGAGAAAAAAAATTAAAACGAAAGAGGCTGAATTCAACTCTGTCCTGGAGTACACTTTGCAGATGCTTATAGTGTCAGAGGAAGGAATGCATCTTTTCAAGAGGAACACTGAGGTCACAATCTCCAGAGAGAATACCACTGACACAAGATCATCTGCAAAAGTCAGTCACACCCATGGTCCTGCTCCCCCAAAAGTCCAGGTAATCAGTATGTATGCAAGATGGTTGGTCCACATTTTGACCGCATTTAACCTGCCATTCTGTGATGACAATGTACATACATTTCCTAACAGTGAATTTGTCTAAGTGAAAAATGTTGATGAAAAGTTTTCAAGAAAAACTTTTTTTTTTTAAGGTTTTTTTGAGACAGGGTCTCACTTTATGGTTCAGGCTGGCCCTGAGCTCAGCCTCCAACTCACATCACAGCAATCCTCCTGCTTCTGCCTCCCAAGTGCTGGGATTACAGGCGTGAGCCACCATGCCCGGCACTGTGGTCTGTGGTACTGGTTGCTGCTGGGTGTGAGTCTCCACACCCAGTATTGTTATGTGGTTACCGCGGATCGAACTCAGGCCCTTGTGCTTGCAAGACAGGTGCCGGAACCACTGAGCTATATCCCTGGCCCTTGAAGGAAAACTTTGATGAGTTTCATCTTCTCTCAAAACTATGTGATTCAGTTTCCTAAAATAGTCATTTATTTCTGATCTGTTCACTTAGTCTCTATATTATATAGTAAAAAAAAATAATTTAGAAAATCCTGATCATCCTTTTGTCAGTATTTTTCCTTGGGTACATAAAATAGAAAGAAAAAACAAGGGATATGTGTTGCTACTTTGTCCTGGCCACTGTCTTAAATGTTTCTCTACTTACAGGCGATGTTAGCAGCCATGCTATCAAAAGAAATAAGAAAACTGTACAGTTGAGAAATTCTAGACAGAAGCAAAATCATTGCCAAAGTCAACTCTTGGCAGAGTCAGAACTCAACTCTGACTTCAGGGCCTCTGTCCTTGACCTCTGGAGATACTAGCTCTCAGAAGGGACATGAGATCCTTCTGAATGCATCTCTAAAAGGCCCAAATAGCTGTTCTCAAACTCTCCATTACTGCACAGACAACCATGACTGCAAATTTGCTACATCTCTCATCCTTGGTATTCTGGAATGTGTCCCTCCTTAAGGGAGTTTTTCAGGAAGATTTCTTTTCAGCCATAAACCAAGCAAACTGCTCCCCCACCCTTGCTCTCACCACCTGCCCTCCCCTTCCGGCTCAGTCACCAGCTGCTCTTCTGCAGTTATATGGAAACCCATCCGCATGTTTCTACTCCTCTTGACTTAGCGTTCAGCTCCAGCTTCCCTGTGTTTGTTGCTGATCTCCTAGTCCATCTGCTGCTCTAACGATCCTCCGAAACCAGGCATCACATCCTGAGCACTGTGGTGGCATCTGCTCCATGTCATCTGCTCAGTTTCAGAGTGAGGGAGAAACCAAACGACAATAGACTGAGCATCATAGCAGCCCGACTGGCGTGGGAAATTATGAAACAATAAAAATGAGCGCACAAGTTTTCTTAAAATTAGCAGTGTGTACACATGAAGCACTTAACAGTCTTGGATCAAGGTTCCTTTCTCCATGAAGAAAGTACAAGGTGGGGCATGGTGGGGCACACCCATAATCCCAGCACTCAGGAGCCTTAGGCAAGAGGATCGCTCTGAGTTTGAGCCTAGCCATGGGTATAGACTCTGACTTACAAAACAAAATGAAACAGAAAAGAAAATACACTACCTTCAAATCTGTATGATAGAAGATAATCTCCAACTAGTTTCATCTTTTGTTAATACTACTTACCCAAAGTAGTACCCAAAACCCAAAACCTCTAATAATGTTGTTTATGTTCTTGAAGAATTTGTTTATTATCAAATATAAAAATTTAGCCTCCACATGTGTGGTCATAATTGTATCGGTTTTCTGGATTAAAATAATTTCACTCTGGGGGCTGGGGAGTTAGCTCAGTGGTTCTGGCGCCTGTCTTGCAAGCGCAAGGGCCCAGGTTCGATTTCCTGGTAACCACATAACAATACTGGGTGTGGAGACCCACACCCAGCAGCAACCAATACCACATACCACAGTGCCGGGCGTGGTGGCTCACGCCTGTAATCCCAGCACTCGGGAGGCAGAGGCAGGAGGATTGTGATGTGAGTTGGAGGCTGAGCTCAGGGCCAGCCTGAACCACAAAGCGAGACCCTGTTTTAAAAAACCTAAAAAAAAAAATTCACTCTGTTGACCAAGTAGATGCCACACAAATGCTTCCAAATTCAGTTTATTTACAAGCTACCAGGTTCCCCCATGTGTGTGTGTGTGGGAGGGGGGCATTATGAAATGATGATGTAAATGAATTCTAGTGTATATAGTTAATATTGTGAAATAGTACATATTTACAAAGAAAGAGGGTGTAGGGTAAATACTAGGGGGAAAAGAATGTGATCTGTGATCATAGTTTTTTTTTACATAAAAGAAACAGGAGATTTAGCTCAAGGGTTCCAGCTCCTGTCTCTCAAGTACAAGGGCCCAGGTTCGATCCTCAGAAACCACATACAATACTGGGCATGGAGACTCATGCCCAGCAGCAATCAGTACCACATACCACAGTGCCGGGTGTGGTGGCTCACGCCTGTAATCCCAGCACTTGGGAGGCAGAGGCAGGAGGATTGCTGTGATGTGAGTTTGAGGCTGAGCTCAGGGCCAGCCTGAACTACAAAGCGAGACCCTGTCTAAAAAAAAAAAAAAAAAAAAAAAAAGGAAACAAAGTTTATATATATAGGGGGTGGGAGGGTTTCAGAGTGGGTGGGGAAAGGGGAAAAAATGAGAATCAAGTCATGTCATATACTGGTACAAACTCTTGATGTTGAATGCTATGATAATGTGTGTTCATAATGCACAATAAAGATTTGAATTTTTTTTTAATCTATGGTTGGAGAGAACAGAGCAAAACAAAAACAAACAAAAAACAACAATCTAGAATAAACTTAAATAAATTTTGACCGAAGAAAATGGCTGCCAAGTTCATGTTTCCCAAGAGGATGTAAGAAATCATTTCAGTGTTGTTGTTGTCGGGGTTGTTCCTTGAGCTGGGTACATAAAGCTGTGAAGAGGAGATGAACTTGAAGAAGTCAAGTTGTACTTCATTTACTTATGGAAACATTCAACCAAATGGCCATCAAAGCATACTGTTAGATGAGCACCCTTCAATTCATTGTTCAGATTCAAGTTGAGATCTCCAAGTCAGTGACTGCAATGTAGAAAAGATGTTAAAAAGAAATTTCTTTGCTATCTAGACACTGCATAGTGTGAAATCTTGTTTTGAGTTCTAGATCCATCTATTATGGGAACTTTGGATAAATAAATTAGTTTCCACAGTCCTTTCATCTATAAAATATAATAATAGAACTTACCTAGTGGGAAACAGAATTATTTAGAATAACTCCTGGCTTACGTTCATCCCATATATGTATTTAATATTATTATTATCACTGTCTTTTGCCAATAGCAGTAGTTTACTTTTTCTGTTAGTTTGAGGTAGAATATTTCCTTCAAACAAAATTATAAAAGATGTTCAATACATCTTTAAGTAACAAAGTAGATAATATTCTATCTTTGCCTGGTGTAAAGGTGGTGAGAGACTGTTCTTGCCTCATCTGAGTGTCCCTGGGCACAAAACCGTCCCAGGAAGACATTCTACTCAGCAGCGTCCTAGAGACGCAGGCAGCTGCAGGATCTAGAACATGGAGAAATAGGAAAGGGGAAACATTTCCTAAATGTTTTCTAGAACATGTCCTATAAAAACTGATACAAGAAGTTTTAAAAGTTAAACAATATCAATAATAAATAATACAGTTCCTACCATGTTGTAGGCACTATTCTAAGCATCGTATATAAGCCCTTTGTCCTTAGGTAGAAAAACATATTAAAGACTAAATTAAGCAAGAGTGTGTCTTTTGACTTATATGAGAAACTCAAAGAGTAAGTAATTTAAAGGGGAAAAATAAAGAATGGATAATAGGGATTGGAGAGATAGACTGATCATGTGCAGATTGAAAGGAGACCTACAGAGAAAGGGAGGAAAGGGAGGGGACTAAGATGTGCTGTGTACATGTACCAGCTCCCCACGGGGAAGGTCATCATTATACACTGCAAATATCTACTAATAAAAAGAACATTTACGTTCTGAGTAGTAGCCTAAAGACTTTGCCCACTGAACTTCTACACAGTGTATGTAAGTGAGTGAAAAGGATGCATATGTAAGTCCCTAGAGGAAATAGCAGAAATTCTCCTTGGAGACAAGTGAGAATGTGGATGTGCTGTCAGGATTCTGTCTCCCACAGTACCCATCCACGGAATGTCGTGTACAGCAGGCAGTAATTGAGGAATCAGTGCAGATGTGCAGATCTGGCTCTCTTTCATTTCTACAAGGTTGTGAAAGTTTTGGAATCAGAATATTTGAGCTCAAATCTTTATTGTGCCACTTGCTGCCCACGCAATGCCAGGCAAATTCTCGAGCCAGCATTTCTTACTGGCTCCACTTCCAGATCAGAGGGACTGTTATTATCCACATCGTCCTTCTGTGGTGAGGACTGAACAATGTAAAATATTTTTAGTGTTGTGATTACAAGATAATAAAGGAAGTCCTCCTGGTCCATGAAATGGATGAACCATTGCAAAACTGCCACTTTACCTCAATCTGGTCTCATAAAATGAGGGCCAATAAAGAAAAAAAACTCAATTATTCCATGGTCATGAATTCGGCCCATCAAGAAAACTGGCCGGGGACACTGTATACATGTCATCTGTGGCAGGAATTAGTCAACAGTGTTTGTACAGTGCCCCTGCTGTCGGGATCACCAGCTGTCTGGAAAAACAGCATAGCTTCCTTCTTTGCTGAATGCGGTCTGCCAGCCAGCTGGCATGAGTGAAGAGGAAGGAACTCATGTGAACTGAATGTTACTCTCTGCCAAGTGTGCCCCAAGCACTGTTTTATTTGACCCTTCCGACCTGACGGTGGGGTGGTAACATTCCCTTGATACACGCACAGAGACCAAGGTTGAGCAAGGTCACCAGGGATAGAGCATCGACTGCTATTGATAATACTAGATACTCACATTGGCCAGCAGGAGCTAGCAGTTAAAATCAAAAGTTTTACATCAAGATACTTAAAAATTGTGTAATCAACACATCTTTACTGTAAGTGGCTTTTGGCTTTTCCCCACCAATAATTTATCCAAAAGCTTTTTGTGATTCTCATTTCCATTTTTTCTATCCCTTTATTACTTGCCATATGTCTTTCTTATTACTATGGTAATGATGGAGAAGGACATTGTGCAAGGGAAAAATTCTGTGTAAAAAAATTTAGAAGTGTGAGAGAAATAGAAGGTGCATAGAGGTAGAAGTATACTAGATTTGTTTCTTCTATCTATAAGAATTAAACTCATTCCAAATGATACATTTCCCATTGCTTATATATATGTAGAATATGCAAGTTTCCATTTGAACTTTTATGGTTGTCTTCAAGCTTTTAAAAGATTAGATAGATGGTCCACTACTATTTTTTATTTAGGTTAATACTGCCATTAAAATGTCACAACATTAGATAGTTCTTTTATTATCTCTATATATCTAATAATATAAAAATAGATCTACAGAATTAAAAACTAGATCAAGGATTGGGGAGTCTGTATCCTAATTCTAAGTTTTTTCATTAAATGGGATTTACAGGTAATGAAAAGCTAATCTCTAACTAAGGGACAGGCTAATATCCTCACTCAAGATGCAAATAAGAAGACAGGCAATGGAACTCACGAGAAGGAAAATTTGATGATAAATGCATCATGCTCTACTTTAAATCCGTGGACTTCTTCAAAGCAGATCATAAGGCAGATTTGGGCTTTCAATAACTCATGTAAATGGGATTTTGCATCCAACAAATATCTGCAACAATACATTATTGTGCAAAGTTGTAAGGGTCACTATGCCAATAAAATCAGTGTAAGAAAAACTGTGTTCTACCACAGGGAGCAATGTGATTTCATAAAAGTAAAGATTATTGTGAAATAGCTGGATGTATATTTATTTATATGAAGGTAAACAATAATAAAATGAGGAAAATGTACAGATAAGTGTATAAAATTTCATCACTGGGGCCTCTTTCTTAAGTAAAAAATAATGAAATAGAACAAATGCTAAAAACCACCCACAATGTAACTTGATTACATGTTTTAAATGTGTCATTACTTATCAAGTGGAACAATGGATCCTAGCGGTTTAGTTTCATCATGAAAAGATTCAATGAGGGGTGGAGCTTAGGAGAAGAACATACGTGTAGTGTGCGTGAGGTCCTCAACTCAACCCTCTTTGACACAAAAAGAGAAAAAAATTACATAAAATAACATGTGTTATATATCACCTACACCCTGTAGAATCCCTGGTAATACAATAGAATACATTATCCATCCTTATCAATATCACTGTTACTAGTAGTATTAGTATATTAATAAATTATTATGCATGCTCATGTAATAGGTAAATTCTAAAGAACAGATTTATGAATTTAGAAGAATAAAACTTATTAAGCAAGTACTGACTCAAAACATTAAAGAGACATAGATTTTTCCACTAGAATCTGCTAATAAAGGGACAGCTCTGTATTCAGTACAGTGTCAGTCAGTTATAAGTACTGGAGTGAATATACCAGATTTGTTCTCTTAATTACAAAGTGATATTCCAAGCTTATAGAATACAAAACATCTCAGATCTTTCTTCTATTTGACAATGTTAGTAGTTGTGAGTAACAACACACACACACACACACACACACATGCAGAAGCACATAGGTATCTATGGAGCATATTGTATTTAGTATTTTCTAAAGTTGTTGAATTCTGTATTTAAAGGAGAAGATAGGCAAAAGGCTTTTAATTCAACTTTCTCAAGTAATGATTAGAATGTGCTCTTATTCATGGTAGAAGCAGAAGTACTTTCTTTTTAAGATAGAAGATGCAGATACAAACATATGAAAGATGAGGAATTAGAGATTGGAGAGACACTAGTGAGGCCCAGCACCATTAATCCTTTCAATTATCCTATTGCTTGGCAACATTTACACAGGGGCGTCATTAAGAAGTTGGGATTTATGAGGGTGGATATCAGTTCCACCTGGATTGTCTCATACTTTACAAGACAAATGCGCGTGGTACTCTGAGCAGTACTTATTGCTTCATTTTACAAATCAAAATTATTAAACAGTATTTGGACAGAAAAGGACATACTTCTTCCAGTCTTCTCAGAATACATACCACCTACGTGAATGTTCAACTACCACTGTGATTTTACCTCACCTCATAAAATATTAAACACAAGAATTCTATGGTGCATGTAAAGTTAAAAGCCAACTTTATGATGTGTTTAGAGTTTAAGGTTTCTATTTACAATAATCTTTGTAGTTGCTGCTATCCCATTTTAAAGGTTAAAAAACCAAGGCCAGTGAGATTAAACAGCTTGGCCAATTTCCCACAGCTAGTAAGAAGCCCACCCCTTCTACTCTGGTTCTTCCTCAACCACAGGTACAGCAGCCTTGTGATGTATTAAGATCATATACTAGTGTACATACACCCTGTGTGCATCTTGGCATTTGAATACAGTGTGTGGGTTTGCTCTTGCAGCTCTTGACTCACCCTTCAATACACATTTTACTTACCCTCCTTTCAGATGTGATTATGTAAAATAACGATTATGTAAAAGCACTCAACTCACTCTGAAAAAGAGTGAGCAATACAAGGCCATCAATGCACTGTGTATGTTAAATTAGTAATTCATATTGATAAATTATGGATTGGCTTATGTAAATAAAATTAAAGAAAATGAAGGAAAAGATTAAGATCAGTTGGGCTGGGAAGTTAGCTCAGTGGTTCTGGCACCTGCCTTGCAAGTACAAGGTCCCAGGTTCAATCCCTGGTAACCACATGAAACAATGCTAGGTGTGGAGACTCATTCCGACCAGCAATCAGAATCACATACCACAGTGCCAGGCATAGTGGCTCATGCTTGTAATCCTAGCACTCGAAAGGCAGAGGCAGGAGGATTGCTGAGTTCTAGGATCACTTGGACTATATTGAGCTCATGGCCAGCCTGAATTACAAAATGAGACCTTGTTTGGAAAAAAAAAAAAAGTAAGAGTAGGTATTGTTAAGTGTTTGCAGGGTTGTTCTAGGACCCAATTTCTCCCTAAACAAAACTTTCAAGTTAGTAGGAAAGGTAGAGAAAAGCTTATTTGACTACTAAAGAGGATGCAAACTCTACTAGTTATTGTACTTTTTAAATGAAAGTACAATTTTTAATCTATGTAATATTTTATTTATTGTGAGGCTCTGACTTATGTGTCTGGAAGAAAAACTCAACCTTACTCGCAGTCTCTGCTTCTCTTTTCCTGAGGGGAAGGGCGTGCACACTCCAGACTCACTGAGGCAGGATTTCTAGTTAGTAGTGCTTTCTGCTGAGAGATACTGTTTGAGTGTCTTCCCTTGTGCTCCTGCCATAGAACAAAACCAGCAATACAAGCACAAATCACAAAATGAGATCAAGAAGTGCTTTTCTGAGTTTAGCACTTCCGGTTTCCTATTAGAATAATTACCAGGAAATCAATCAATTCCCACTAATGATAATGAGGTTATTCTCAGACATCAAATTGTGGTTATGAGTCAACTTTCACTCTGTCCTGTGTGTGTTAAGTAAAGATAATTTGTCAAGATTTTAATATGCTTCTCACCACCGTGCATTGATATGTGAGAATAATTGATTTCCAAGCTTTTGATTAAGAAAAGCAGCAAAGAGGCTGGGGATTTAGCTCAGTGGTTCCGGCGCCTGTCTTGCAAGCGCAAGGGCCTGGGTTCAATCCCCAGTAACCACATAACAATACTGGGTGTGGAGACTCAGGCCCAGCAGCAACCAGTACCACATACCACAGTGCCGGGCGTGGTGGCTCACGCCTGCAATCCCAGCACTCAGGAGGCAGAGGCAGGAGGATTGCTGTGATGTGAGTTTGAAGCTGAGCTCAGGGCCAGCCTGAACCACAAAGCGAGACCCTGTCTCAAAAAAAAAAAAAAAGAAAAGAAAAGAAAAGCAGCAAAGAAACAGTATTTAAGTTTGTTTTCAGAAACATTGTTGAACAATATTCACTTTCAGTCATTTTAAATCTATTTAATATTTTTGTTTCAGGATCAGATAGCAGAGCAAGATTCACAATAATTTTTCATGTCTTATTTTTTAAAATCTTAATGAAGATCGATACTGACAGTATTAAAATAGCTCTATGAAAAAAATAAAACAAAATTGCTTAACAAAGTAATTAGAGAATAACACTAGTTAATGTAATGAATATTAATGAATATATATAGATAGAGTGTGAGAGAGAGACAGAAAAATAGGAGATAGGTCACTAGGCAGAAAGGAGAAGTCCAAATAAATCCTCAATTATTTATTCTGTTGGCTCAATACTATTTTAAGATAAACGCTAATATTTTTCATTTATAGTACTAATATAGTCATTGAAAAGAAAGGCTTTTGTCTTTCTATTGGTTTCTTCTTTGTAGGAGAGGAACTATTTTTTGCCTATGATTTCTACTCTAAGTAACATTTTAGCCATTCTTTTATGGTCATGATATATAGTAATTTTAAATCAGTTTATACAGCTCAACTCTTAGATAGACTAAAATATAATTCAACCCTTTATGCACCCCAGAAAGCCAAGGGTGCTAGCTGGAAACAAAAGGGAGTGATTTTAAGGGCATTGTGGGTTATGCTTGGGATTTCTGGACATCATGTTTCTACTGAAACTTTCTCAGGTACATGCAAAAATGATCAAATTGGTTAACTTTTATGATACTATTTCAGTATCTACATTTGACTATCCAGCTGACAACCTGAAATAAAGTTCATGTTCGTTAAGTCTTCGTCTTCATAAGATCTTTTAATCAGTAAATTTAATTCATTCATTGTTAATCCACTTAAAAAACGTCCATTGATTTATGTTGTGTGATAAGACTATTATGCATACTGAGGGTGTATCAGTGAAGTCAGCTGATAGAGCAGTTTTCCTACTAGCACTATATGGTAGCCTGAAAAGATACTTAATAAATAACAGTGTATTACACACCCAAATGATGCTTAATAAAATAGGTATAAGTTATTCCAAAAGCAAAGGCCCCTTAAGACAGAGCTAGCAGAGTATAGGAGAGAGAAAAGAATAGATAGAATGTGGAGTGTTCTGTGCAGGTGATAAGGCATACTTTTCTAAGATGAGTTTTGAGCAAGAACTCAAGATAGCTGGTGTGTTGAGCTTTTCAGGCATAGGAAACTGCAAAGGTCAAGGGTGCATTGGAAATAAATCTGGAATCTTTGAAGAACTGTAAGGACATGCATTTGGCTAGAACAGAGTAAATGGGGACAGAAGAGGCCAGGTCAAAGATTAGGGCAGTCCTTATGGTGAGACACTGTGTCATCCATCAGAGCATTAGCAATGAGAATGTGGGGCATGGAGACATCTGAAAGTAACACTGCCAAAGACACGGCCACCCTTTCCTCCAAGTTGGCACTTTAATATACCCTGGTATTGCCAAGGAACAATGTTAGCTTTCCAAAGGAGGAGGCACACACTAAGGAAGTCCAAACACACATTATACGGGATTACTCTTAGGAAAGGGAAGCATTTGTCTACTCTGTACTCTGTATCTTTCCTCCCCATTTCTCCAGGCTTTCTGGACAAGGAGGCAAATCTTTTGTCTGTTTGTGAATGAAAATTCAGGGATGTAGAGACTGACAGCTAACAGTCTGGCCTTTGACAATTTGTCCTTAGGACACAAAAGAGCCAATCATCTGTGTGCATTTAAGTTTTTACACTACCTGAAAAACTAGTACAAGAAACCATGACCACGATGTAAATCCTATCCCTATGGATTAAAATATCTTGGGCAAGTGGCATTTTCAATTTACGTAATTTAAAAATCAAAAATTAATTTCTTTCAGTGGATGATATTTACATTTGGAGGACTTTTTAGAAGGCAGCGCTGTTGCATTGTAGGCCAATGTAAATTCACAGGAAGGAAACAGGGAAGAAAATTTTACATCTAGCAAACTGTAGCGTGTTTTGTGAAAATCATCTTTTCCCTCTGACAAAGTTGTGCCTTTCCTTTTCACGAATGGAAGTGGCTCTAAATTTTGAAGACATTTGAGAAAGTCCTAATATCTTATGAATTCATCCCTGGTTTGCTCCTTCCATTTTTCTGTTTTCCCGTCTCCTAGAAGCCAGGAAATTCCTTAGCTTTGTGACTGTATCAAGAATCTTCTTCATCTTTGTCCCCCGACCCCTGGGCACTGTCACTCGAGTGGCATTTTCAGGGATGACTTCACAGTGTAGGACATGGATACTCAATCATCCTCATCAATAGTTCAGGACCCAAAAGGCAGCATTTCCAAGAGAAGGCAAAAATTCTCAGCAAGTTGAAAGTTTTGAAATTGTCCAAAGAATAAGGAACTTTACAGGACTTGCAAACTTTCCCTTAGCCTGGCTCTGTGTCAGCTGGGTTTTCTTCTTACAGGGATAGCGCTATGGGACCAGGGAACTGTTGTGACCTGTCAGACCTGCCCCAGCCCTCCTGAAGACAGAAGCCAGCACTCAGTACAGAGTTTTCTACTTTGAAGAACAGTTCACTCTGCACTGTCTGCCTTAGCAGTCAAATGGCCCTGGGAGCCGGTCACTGTGCAGTGACCAGCTCACACAGTCACACATTATGCATGTCCCTCTGTGGGGAGGAGAAAGTGTGATTCTAAGCAAGGAGGCTAAGTGAAAGCACCTGACTCTCACTCCAGGGTTTCTTCAACCAAACCACATAAACTCTAGGTGTGAAGTACTGTGACTGAAAGGAAGTGGGCTAGACAGGAAAAAGGTGGGAGTGAGTGTGACCAAATACAGGGCCGACACGTCCAAACTGCACTTCCTAGAGAACTTAGTCTGTGCACAAAGAATCTCAGGTTCTCATAGTGTTGGCCTTCTAGCTAGACAAGCAGAGGGCTGGGCAGGTTCTCATTCCCTTAACCTGGTTTTTGACAGTCTGCTTCTAGATGTGATACATCATCTCTCATCTAAGAGCAGATACCCAATTGATTTTGACACTTTAATTGATAAGAGTTGGGTCTATTGTGGCGTTTGGGGCTACTGTGAACATTTCAATACAGGCTGCATCATTTTCTCAGGGTATGGTTAACTTTGTGAGAGCTCTTTTCCAAATTATCTATAATATTTTAAATTTCATCTAGCATATGAAAGAATTTCAGTTGCTCCCCAACTTTGCCACCACTTACTATTGTCAGTGTTTTTCTTCCTCTGTTATTTTTGCTGTGTTAGCGGGTGCTTAGTGTTCTTTTGCATTTCTATGATGATGAACAATGTTGAGTATCCCTTTTTGGTTTTTGGGCCATTTGCACACCTTGTTTGGTCCTGTGTTTAAATAAGTCCTTATTTGTTGCATTGTAAGAATACTTTATGTACATTAGGTAGACATACTGTATTATGTAGATGCAAGTAATGTGACTTTTGGCCCCCAATCTAGAGTTTCCTTTTTCTGTTTAGATTCTAAAAGTAGATGTTTAATTTTAGTGAATTCTAGTTTACCAGTGCATGGATATATTTAATGAGAAGAAAAGTTACTGAAAAGAAACTATAGGTATTACTAGGAAATGTATGTGTGCAAAAGTTCTCACTATATCAAAACATATCTTTATGTCTAGATATACAGCAAGAAAGAAAAACATTGAAGATTTTTCAATTTGTTTAGTTTCTTTCCACTTTCTTAGTGTTCACAATACATAGGCTAAAATTTTATGATATAGATATTACAGAAATCATTTAAAATAAGAGGTGAATAAACCTTACTACTACTTCCAAACTTTTGATAATATGTCCTTTTGGGGGGTGGGGATTTAGTTCAAGTGGTACCATGCCTACCTTGAAAGCACAAGCGCCCAAGTTCGATCCCTAGTACTGCAAACAAACAAACAAAAAGATAAATAAATAAATATTTTAAAATATTTTTTAATTTTGCAGTTTTTTCAGTTTATTAGTATCTATTTTTAGTATGCAATGGTTACATTTTAGTATATATTTCTATGACTATTTCAAAGTATGCATATACATATTCCCAAAATCATAACTACTGTTTTTGAAGGGTTTTTTTGTTTTTACTTAACATATCATACACATCTCGTGGATATAGATGCATAAGAATATATTTATGATTTCCCCTTCCATAGAAGTTGACCGATCTTTGTTCTTACTATCCTAAGCAATGGCTCAATGAAAGTCCTGGAACAGGTGCTTTAAAGAAATGGCATCTGTGCCTGGCTATGTTCTAGGAGTTAAAGACACAGTGAACATCTGTCCCTGGCTGTGTTCTAGGAGTTAAGGATGCAGTGGCTAACAAAGCAAAGTCTCTTCTCTTGAGGAACTTCCCAATATGAGGTAATGAGCCAAACAGTCAATAAGAACAAGCTTCCTTGAGGTTTCCAGACTGAGGCAAGCACAACAAAGATGTTGTAATACACACTTATTTTGACTTTGTAAACTGAAGTAAAGATTACCATGCATCTAAAAGAAAACACACACTGCATAACATGAGATACAAAAGAATAAGAGTCTGAGATGTCTACTCTGAAAATATAGTAATGTGTCAAGTATGCATCATTTTTTATGGCTAGCTTACTTAACAGTAAGAAAGTAGGGGTTATGACTTCATATCAATCAATATATATGTACATTATTATCTAATTATATATATTATATATATTATTATCTAACTTAATGTATATAATATATATTATATAATACATATAATATAATATATATACATTCTACCAAAACCTATATATATATACTTGAACAGTTCATTGCACTAATAAATGTCTGGAAGCTACTGGCCACCACTTTGAGCACCTCTTGCAGCTGTAGAGGACAAAGATAACTTGTGTTTATCTTGTGATGTCTCAATAAACTCAATGTTAAAATATTTATGCCAGGTTTTCTTGTCCTAATACATACAGTCTTAGATAGATGTACACTGGGTTTTCCACAATCCATTGATCTGGACTCATAATACTTTGATATTTTATTGCAAAATGATCCCTCTGAGATTTTGGTGCCATGCATATATCTGCCATTAGGGAGCTGGGAAATTCTAGGTAATATCTTTTCTTAAAGAAGGAAATGACACCTGGGTCTTTACTACCACCCCCTAGCACAGGCAAAAACAAGTACAGATTAATTTTGACCAGTGCAGACATAGAAGAATCAGAAGTGGTTGGAAGCCTCAGTACATTAGGGGTTGCAGAAGAGCCAGGGAACTCAGGGTAGTGATTTCTCCTGGAAGCCTGCTTTTTCTTTTTATTTAATTTCATTTTTCTGGCCCTCTGGAAAAAAGCTGTCTACATCATCATCTCTATTCCGAGCCTCTGACAAATGATAATAACTCTCCTTGTGCTGAAGGTACACACGTTCTTTATCCCTTTTGCATGTAATTAAGAACTTGATGTGAAACAAACCTTCCCATTTCAGCTATCTCAGCTCCACACAAGTTCTTCCTTAGTGAGAAAGTATAGAATAAATGGAACTCAGGCTGTCTTTTTCCAGTTTGTCAATTCGTGTAACTTTCAAGGGACATTCATGAGGCCCATTGTACTTGAAGCACTCATCTCACCAGGCTTTGGGTCGCAAGAGAGAGACATGGCCTTGACATTTATGGAACCAAAGCAAGAGAGGCAGCAGAGCCCTCAGCCAGTCCAGAGGACTCACTGCCAGCCGGTGGCCAGTGCAGGCGGACAGGATGTTGCCTGACCAGCCTTCTCTCTCCACTCTCTAGCCTATTCTGTCACACTTAGTCTTATTTTCCATCACTCTGCTTAGGGCTCTCTCACTTTTTCAATCACAGAATACCAGTAAAGTGATGCCCAGTGGAAATACAATGTATGGCTCCTTTTCCCTTTTGCAGCAGTAGCATTTGCCTGAAAATAAATAAATGCTTCATGGAACTGGGCTGCGTTTATTCACTGGGTGTTCAACAAAATAAAACAGTGAATCATGTACATATTAAAGCCAAGCAAAATGTAGCATGCTACAGCTCCATAAATTGGCTTTGCATCTATGGCCAGAATGGTTCTAAGAAGCAGTGTTCTGGAAGGGAAGAAACAAACCAGGCTAAGAGGAAAAGGAAAGAGAAGGAAGGCCTTCCAGGAGGAGAGAAGGCCCTCAACAGAAGTGGCACAGGGCCTGAGGGACCTGGGAGGGCCTACAGGATTTCATGGTCCGTGGAGAGGAAGGAGATGAATATGGGGAAAGAGAAAGTAGAAATTACCGATCTAGAGCGGTATGCTGATGCCAAGGCTGATGCAGACACTGAGGGAGCCTTCACACCATGCTAAGTAGGATGGCATTTGGGGAACAAAGTATCTGAGCCTCAAGGCCATGTGAGTAACCCCGACAATCCATAAACTCCTAACCTGTAAATGTGGTCACACGCTTTCACACCTTAGGCAGCTCTTTCCCTCTCCCAATGCTGTAGATCTTTGAAAGCCACTAGAACATGGCTTGATCTGAAACTTTGGGGGAGAAATGAGAGTTGCAGGTCTGAAATCTTCCTCAAATACTATATACATATATATATATATATATGCATATATATTATATATACATATATAATACAATATATATAATGTATATATACACAATATATATACATATACACATATATATTGTATATATATATATATATAGTATATATTTCTGCACACATAGACACACAGAGATATGCATGCAAGCATATGCACATGCGCACACAATTACACTAGCATGTATACTTGTGAGTTATGTCTGGGCTTTCTATCCTTCATCAGAACATCTTGATTTTCTTGCACTACAAATTCAGCTCCTCAGCCACGAGCTCCTCAGGATTGGATGTTCCTTTGCACATCCTTTACAAGTAGTTTTAGAACTTCTAACAACAGAAAGTTAGAGATTAACTGGAATAATATCCACATAAAGAGCAAAAAGTAGAAAGTGATGATAGAATAATCCTGGTAGAAAATAATGAAGACATTGACAAGTATTTCAGTGATAAGCTTTAGTCGTTTAAGGACAACCGGAAGTCTAGTGACAACCATTGAAATATTCCCTATTATAAATAAGCCAGGCAGATTTTTCATGGGAGATTTAGGGTTGAGGCTTACAGCAAGGCAGGGATGACACAAGTTTCAGGGCCATCATCTCTGCCATGAATGTAGATACAGGGACTGTTTTTAGTCTCAGGTTCTTCCAGATTGCTGCAGCTTAGAGTTTTAATTTGCAACAGCTTCTGGGGGTTAATCTCTAGCAAAGCAGTTTTTTAGTAGGCAATAAGGAGGAGAAGCTCCATAAATTCCTTTTCCTTTCAACTTCCTTAGTCCTCTTGAGCTCTTTCATACAGTCTTATTCTCCACCCCTGAAGTGGTAAACCCAAGTTTTTGGAGCATACAGCTTTGCAAAAAAAAATAATCATAATAAATCACACATTTTCTCTAGCTAAAGGATATCATTTACTCTGATAGGAGCAGGGCAAAGCTTTCTGATAAAATCATACCCTGGCAGCCTTTAATATTTAATTCTGGAATCATAGAGGTATTGACCTGCGAGGGAACAATAAATTATAAGAATGCCCAGAAGCTCATGTCAAATGAATCAGAGCAATTGATTTTCTTTTCAAACATGATCTTGCCATAGGAAGTGTTTTGATGTGGCAGAAACAGGACCGAGAAGCATTAGATTTAGAACAAACGAGGCATGAACGACGAATTACAGAGCAAAGCACTATTTATGGAGATTATAAATAGCAAGTTGTAGAGAGGTAGGGGAAGCAAGGTGACTTGCTGAAATATGGGGCCCCACGAGGGCACACTGATCTCCATGCCAGCGAAAGCACAGGAGAGGCCAAGCAGGAACTGCGATTTATAGAGATAGCCTCTCTAAAGACCAAACATTAAGTTCACGTCCTATTTTTGTGATATCTCTTCATTATGATTTCATGTGAAGCCTGCCAGGCCTCTTAGCAGGGGATTACATGTCACCAGGTCACTGCAGGATCCATATGCGTGGAAGCAGCAGCCTTGTAGCATGGAAAGACTGGAGGCTTGATTGCATGTGTCTTCGAAGCCAGGGCTCACTTGCAATAGACAGCTTCGCGCCAAGTGATACCAATTACTACAGGGAAGTAAGTATTAAAAATAACTGAATTTCCTGTGGAAAGGACCACCATCAAGTGATGAATGCGTAGGCAGGGATTTAATATTGTACTCAAGGTGCAATACAGAATCATTTGTCAGCCACTGG